>WWPM01023996.1:0-30549 GCA_023279145.1 Glomeris maerens
AATTCAATTAGCTGCTGTCTTCCTTGTACCAATTCATCGAGGACAGTACTTTTTTTGGGTGCGTCATGAGCGCGCAGCCGCCTCTTCAATCCTCTTCGGAATGCTTGAGTAGGACTTGCTTGCAGTGCATCAGACGTACTGCCAGTTGAAGTTGAGGTTTCGCTAGGCCTTGATGTGTCTGAAGACGAATCACGAACCACACGTTGCATGGATGCCGTGACTTGCATATCTGGGGGCATTACACGTGGGTCTTCGTGGTATATGGCTTCGAAATCATCCAAGTAATCCCAGGAGATGGCACCTTCGCCTGATTTTTGTGCCTTTTCTTTAATTTTTTTATAAGTGTCGAATAGGTTATTAAACTTTTTGTGAACATCATAGCCTTGCACATTCTTCCCCTTTGCATTAATTTTGACTGCTATTTCTTGCCAAAAGTCCTTTTTAATCATTGGATTTTTGAATTTATCCTTCTCCTCTTGCACGAGGGACAAGAATAATTTCACGGTTGTTTTATCCCAAATTGATTTCCCTGAAAACAATACATGTTTAATACGTAACTGGTTGCTTTCTAGACAAGTAATCACCTATTTACCAGTTTTCGAGGATTTCTGCAGAGGTAACGGTTGAGATCCGCTTGGTTTCTCTGGGGGTCCAGCAGTAACGGTACCAACATTTGTGCCATCTGCACCTGCTAGATTTGTACATTTCACTTCAATTTTTTGTACTTATTTGATGCAACAACAGCTATCGTCACTACTTACCTTCCTGGTTCACTGCATTAATTATTATCCCCGAAGATTTATTCTCCACAACCCACTTGACGAATGCAATTTCCCCTTTTCCTATTTCTAGTTGTTTAATACCAATTTATTTTAGTTCAATGGGTCTCATTTGATCACCCCCTTACAAAATTTTTCTGCAGTTTAAATTGCTGCATTTTGTCAAAATCCCCCATTTTATAGTATAAACTGCAGTTATTACGTCGAAAACGTCCAGTTTTTGAATAAAAACTGCAGTGTTTATGTATGGAACTAATACCTTTCAGCATCATGCACTGCAATTTGTACAAGAAATGGAAGAATTTGACAAAATGCGGTTATTTAAACTGCAGTAATATTTTTTAAGGGCTAATACAATTCATATATGTACCTTCCTGTAATTTCCGTAACTCCGAATTTGTCAGATTGCATAGAAATTGCGATCCTTCATATTCTACAGCACACTGCATGGAGGCCGCACATCTTCGCTGTCTGTGAACCTAGTCGACAAAATTCTCGACTAGCGCGCCAGTCAGTCGAAATGACGTAGGTCTCAGGTCAGATCAATCGCCGAACTATAAAACTGGCCAGTTGACTGAGGCTCAGATCGATCGCCGAACACCTTTTCTGGAAATTGCCCAGTTACTGGACTCAGTACTGAGTCGCCGAAAACGCCCAGTATAACGTTTTGCTTCAATGAGCGAAGGGCAGTGTTTGATGTTTTTTTTTCCCCAACAACCACGTTCCAGTCCTGAAGGGATCGTGCTGTAGGTTAAAGGGGAGGTCCTTTCTTAAGCCCTTAGATCGAGGTGGTTAGTGCCTCTGTATATTTTTTGGTTTTCTTGCTTTTCTTACAATGGAAAATTTCAGCGTAGAAAAATTGAATGCAAAAAATTACAAATGCTGGTCTATGCGCATAAAGGGGATATTGAAAAGTAAAGGACTTTGGTCAACAATTGAAACAGGGTTGCCCCCAAAATCTAGCGAAGAACTTGTGTCACAAGATGACAAAGCAGTTAGTTTTTTGCTGAACGCCATTGATGATGATTGCATGGATGATATCCAAGATTGGAAATGCGCCAAAGAAATTTGGGATAATTTGCGGGATGCGAAAACGAAGTGTGATTCGTGGAATACACGCGGGCTAATCCATGATTTCGCTACTATGAGCAAATTACCGGAGGATTCAATGCTTACGTATTGGTCCAAGAAAATGGATTTGCTGTATAAAATTCATTTGAATGGCACAGAAATGAGCGATTCCCAAGCAGCATCACATATCATAATGGGTTTGCCATCTGCGTATGACATATTTTCACGGGTAGTACATACCGACAAATCAGATTTTGATATAAAGGAATTGAAAAGACTTCTGTTGCGCGAAGAATTAAAAATTGAAGCCCTCGAAGTTAAAGCTGAAACTGAAGCGCGAGCGATGCTATTAAAGAAACCAGCCCGTCAAAATTTTGATAAAAGGGGTGGTAAAAATTGGAACCCAACTAGATACGCGAATAAAACTGAATCGAAACCCCAATCTTCATCGGATCATGGTAATAGACCACAATCGCGGTGAAATGATGGTAATAACCATCAAGCTCAATTCCCACAATAAAAAATAGTCGAGGTCGGGATATGTCAAATGTTTGGTGCTATCGATGCCAACGCAACGAACATATAGGCAGGTATTGTCCACAATTTGGGGACCACATATCGGGTCAAGTTAGTCAAGCAAACACTGAACAACCACCACCTCAAAAGGAGTGGATGCTCAGGCAGTTTTGCGGTATCTCTCCTGAACAATTTTTCACGGAACAGTTTCAATCAAGTTGTTGGATTCTTGACAGTGGTGCCACGGCGCACATGTCCGATAACATCTAGATTCGAGAATTTTGTGTCAAAGCTATCAATGGTCCAGATAGCTGGAGGTTCTCTATTGGAATCACAAGGTTACGGAGATATTACTTTGAAATTGGATAAGCAGTGTGGAGGATTGGACATCACCCGTAATCATGGTTTTTTCTAAAAGAGTTAAAGGGTAATATTTTGTCCATTTCTCAGATTGATAGCCGCAACAATTGGGTCCTGTTAGGTAATAATAGTGCTATAATTATGGACCAATCTGGTAGACCTTATGTGACTGGTTACAGGAAACAGAATCTCTATTATTTGGTGGAATCCACAGACTCGCCAAGAAAGGCAGAGGATTCGGCTAAAAAGGCAGAGGATTCGGTTAAAAGGGCAGAGGATTCGAGGAAAAGGTCTGCGGATGCGTTTCCCAGAGTTTATCAGACGAAATCTATAAATAGATCAATGCCGGATCTCGATTTGTGGCACAGAAGATACGGTCATTTAAATTATCGCGATCTCTGCAAGTTGTTGCAGATTTCTCCAACATTGGGTGCGGACGTAAAATGCGAAATGTGTGCCATGGGGAAAATAGTAACGTTACCTTTTCCGAATTCCTCCATGACAAGAGCGCGTAAGACGTTGGAACTAATTCATGCGGACATACTTTGTGTAATGACCCCCGAGTCTTTCTGAGGCGAAAAATATGTGCTTACATTTACAGACGATTACTCCAGATTTGGCATTGTGTACTTACTGAAGCATAAAAGTGAGGCTTTCCGGTGTTTTGTAGAATTCAAAAATTTTGTAGAAAATCAATAAAATTCAAAAATTAAGTCTTTGCGCACCGATAAAGGAGGTGAGTTTACTAGTAACGAGTTTGACAGTGATTTGAAAAACAATGGTATTGGTCGCCAATTTAGTTTGCCCGGAGCTTCTCCCCAAAACGGAGTAGCCGAACGAAGGAATAGATCCCTGTGTGACATAGCCAGGTGTCTACTGATAGATAGTGGGTTAAATCTTAAACATTGGGCTGATGCCATTAAATGCGCGGCCTTCTTGTTAAACAGGCGTCCAACGAAGGCAAATAATGGTGAGACACCTTACTTTCGATAGTTTGGTGTAGTACCCGCGAACAATCATTTACGAAGTTTCGGATGCAGAATTTGGTACAGGTTACCTGATGTGAAAGGAAAATTCCTTTCACGAGGCAAACCTGGAATTTTTCTAGGTTATTCATCTGAAACAAAAGCGTGTGTTGTCAAGCCTGACAAATCCCACTACACTATACTTGCTAGGGATGTTATTTTCGATGAGGCGACTTTTCCTGCTAAAAATCAAGTAGGCGATGGAAAAGAAGTGCAAAATATGTTTAAGGATTTAGGTCCCGACGAACAACCCACTAATAAAATAAATCCAGTTGAAGACGGAAATGAAGAACCAGTTTCCGTAGAACAGGATGTAATTGAAGAAGATGCCATTAGTAATGTGTCAGATGAGGTTTTCGAAAATGATGCAGATCCTACAGAAAATGTAGCAGCTCCAGAGGATTTGAATCTCACTCGAACGCGGAGTGGCCGAGTAGTCAAGACCCCGCATTGGTCGAATGATTACTTAATGTCCTCAGAGGTCCTTTTTTCAGCCCAACATTTAGGATTCGATGAATGTGATCCTCTTACTTTTACAGCAGCCATGAATTCCCCTAACAGAGAATGTTGTCAGGAAAGTGTAAAAGAAGAATTCCAAAATCTAATGAATAATAAAGTTTGGAATTTCGTGGAAAGGAGGCAAGGTATGAAGGTATTGCAGCCTAAGTGGGCATTTAAAATTAAAAAGGAGGACAAAGGAAATGTGGCACGGTATAAGGCACGACTGGTGGCAATGGGAAACCACCAGCGCCCTGGCATCGACTTTAACAAAACTTACAGCCCTGTTATTAAAATGAGAAAGACGCGCTTATTAATGACCTTAGCACTTCAACGTGATTGGAATATCCACCATGTTGACATAGTGGCATCATATTTGTCGGCAGATCTAAATGAAGAAACTTATATTGCTATTCCTGAAGGTTTGGCTGAGATGGCAGATCAACTTCGACAAGAATATAACGAGATACCAACTAACGATGATCTGAGGTCGGGTCGTCTTGTTTGCAAATTGCAGAAATGCGTATATGGACTTCATCAGTCCGGGTATTTTTGGAACAAACGAATTGACGAATTTTTGCGAAATTTGGGAATGAGACGAGCAAAATCGGATCCCTGTTTGTACTTTGACGCATCGAATGAAGCTATAATTACTGTGTATGTGGACGATTTATTAATCTATGGTAAACAGGATAGGATAGATTATTACAAGAAAATGTTGGCCCAGACATTTAAAATTAGAGATTTGGGAAGGTTGAGTTTTGTGCAGTCCATTAGAGTTACTCATGATCAAGATACAGTGCGCATCTATCAAACAGCATATGTTGATCAGATTCTGAAAACATTCCAAATGGAAAATTGTAATCCTGCAAAAACCCCTTTAGTCCCAACCGAAAAATTAATAACAACGATAGCAAACGAGGAGTTGAATGAGGAGGATGCTGCTAAATTTCGTACGTTAGTGGGAAGTTTATTATATCTAGTTATTGGAACTCGCCCAGACTTGTCTTTCTCAGTTACCTATCTAAGTCAATTTTCGTCGACACCCTCTAATGCACATTGGCAAGCGGCTAAGCGCGTTTTGCGTTATTTAAAAGGCACTAAAAATTTGGGCATCGTTTACCAAAAGGCAAATTCAACTATTAACGTGTATGTTGATGCGGATTGGGCATCCGACGTTTGCGACCGTAAGTCTTTTAGTGGTTACATTGTGTTACTAGCTGGTGGCGCAGTATCATGGTCTACTAAAAAACAAACTTTAACAGCCTTAAGTACTGTTGAGGCTGAGTTCATTGCGATGGGTGAAGCTGTTTGTGAAGCTTTATGGCTCCAAAATTTACTGAATGAGTTGAAATGTGACGAGTTCGATATAAAAACCTTTTCCATTTGTGCCGATAACCAAGGCGCTATAAGTTAGCAAAAAACCGAACTATGTCGGAGCGCACTAAACACCTTGATCTCCGAAGGTTTTTCCTGCAGGATCTAGTTGATAAAGGGAAAATTAAAATTAGCTACGTCCCTTCCGACAGGAGGGTGGCTGACGCGTTCACTAAACCCTTTTGCCAAACTAAGATGACCACTCACCTAAACTCGTTAGGGTTGAGTGATCAGGGGAGGTGTTGAAAGTGATGATTGTGTGATCATAATAAAATTATATTGAGGTTTAACACGTGTATCTTTTGGAAACTGGTCACCGGTTTTTCCTCGAATTATAGAGAGATTCCAAGAATATTGTGCAACCGAATAAACTTCTTGTTTTTCGCCATATGTATGTAAAACTCGATCACATGACAGCGATTATTTTTCCTTATATTTAGACAGAATTTAATCATAAATCTGGTTCACTTGCGATCGTATTTTGATGTGAACAGTAATGCTGCCCGAATTGTTGTGCGATTCTACAATGCTGTATACGTACACCGAACATTTTTATACAACTTGTTGATTGTTGACTTAACTAAGATTAAAAACAGTTGTTACTCGAAATCAACATCTTGTGTGGTCTTCATGAAGTTGAGGAGCGAATTAAGTGATGATCTAACCAGGCCTGCTTCCAGTTATCACTACTTCAACAGGTTTCTCGCAAGCCGTCCCACATTTCCTTTGCAGTGGCACAGCTGGCAATGGTCTCCAACGTGTCGTCCGTTACCGCTGTGAGTAATACTTCCATTGCCCACCGGTTGTGTTGCTGTTCCGCCTCTGACTTTGCTTCGTTTACTCCCGTCTCGATTATTTTTCACCACCCCTCGCTGATAATAATACCCTTATTCTTCAAATAATGCCACAAGGGCAAGTGACAAATTGGGTGTTAATTTAACAATGAAGTCAAATCAGAAAAATTCCATTTTCACCCAAACTCGGTTCAACAGCACAACAGTGTGCCAGTTATAAAGACATTACACGTGTTTCGGCTCGTTATTAGCGCCTCATCAGATGTCTTTGAACCATATTAATTGCATCAATAATTCCAGGGACTGACAGGTATCATTGCCAGCTTGGCCATGAGGACTGAGCTACCTGACTGTGCCGGGAAAACTCAGGTTCAAATCATGTCCACGCTTGGTGATACAAAAATTAATTGATGCAATTAATATGGTTCAAAGACATCTGATGAGGCGCTAATAACGAGCCGAAACACGTGTAATGTCTTTATAACTGGCACACTGTTGTGCTGTTGAACCGAGTTTGGGTGAAAATGGAATTTTTTTTATTTGACTTCACCTTTATTCTTGTTGTCCAAAATCTATAGTTATTCGCATCCAGTTTGTCGAACTGTATGCTGAAGTTATCCATTCTAGCCCGTAGTGGTGCACGAGGCACACTAGGTGGTCGGTAATCTAGTACAGGAGAGGAAAGTACAAAGAAACACAACAAAATATAAAGTATAACTGCGAGGGGTAACGTGAAGGAGGGGTTCGTCTTTGTTTTTCTCTCGCAGTGGCATCGGCTCCGCCCTCTCGCAGTGGGGTCTGCTCCGCCCTCTCGCTGTGGCATCGGCTCCGCCCTCTCGCAGTGGCGTCGGCTCCGCCCTCTTGCTGTGGCGTCGGCTCCGCCCTCTCGCTGAGGCGTCGGCTCCACCCTATCGCAATGGCGTCGTTAGTTCTCGATCTCCTTTTTACGTTTTACTTCTTTTTCGGCTATTTTTGCGCCCTGGGCCCCTAACATATTGGCGGTTTTTCGCAGCAGAACTAAATAGCTTATGATTAGAACGTTCCACTTGGGAATAACAACTTGTGTATTTCCAATAATCGCCGTTCTGTGCTCCACACATACGAACCGCGCGGATCACATCGACCAGTTCCTCATCGGACACTCAGATGGGAATGGAAAAGGAAACAAACTCCGTGCCTTTATACAGGGTGTCTTTGTCCAGATGTTACAAACTGAAACCAGGAATAGAGGGCACTGAAATAAGGTTTTTAACCAATGAACCTAGGGTCTAATGTTCTCTATTAAAAAGTTACAAGGAAAACCGTTGGGGGAAAATGTGTTAGACTTTGAGCAGCATATAAATTGCATTTCATTGTGTCTTGACCATTGAAATGTAATGAAGGGCATTTATGTTCAATTGATTGCATCATGTGACTAACCAATGCCCTTGTAAAGTGTTATAAATTTAGCAATCACAACTTTTCAGCTTATTCAGATTGGCAACTCTTAGTGGTTAGACCTAATGAGGAGGACCTTTACTGAATCCTGCACACATTCAATTGTCCTCATTGCATTTACAAACATGCAAGCATACACAAATCGAGAGCTTGCTGAAATGCATATCACGTATGGGGTAGCTGATGGAAATGCCAGATTAGCACAAAGATTGTACCGAGAACGCTATCCCAACAGATGGTTGCCATGCCAGAGGACATTTCAGCGTTTGCACTATCAACTCTGTGAAAGTGGTACATTAAGACAGAACAATCGTAACACAGAGAGGGATAAACCAGTGAGGACACCCGCTACTGAAGACGCTGTCCTTGAGGCAATGCAAGAGAATCCAAGCACAAGTATGAGAGCTGTAGCGCACCAGGTTGGAGTGAGCACCACAACTGTGTGGAACATTGTTCATGGGAAACACCTGCACCCCTATCATTTCCAAACGGTCCAAGCATTGAATGCTGCAGATCCCCCATTGCGCGTGCAGTTTGCACAGTGGTTTCTGCAACAAGCTGTGGTTCATCCAGCCCTTTCTTCTCATGTGCTGTTCACCGACGAATCTACATTAACCCGAGATGGTTGTTTTAATGTGCACAACAGCCATGTTTGGAGCCAGGAGAACCCACATGCTGTGAGACCAGGTGCACACCAGCAGCGGTTTTCAGTGAACGTTTGGGCAGGCATCCTCGGTGACTGTCTGATTGGACTATACTTGCTTCCTGCACGGCTGAATGGCCAAACGTACCGCATCTTTTTGGAGGAACACGTGCCTCAATTGCTGGATACAGTCCCATTCGCATTTCTTTGCAACATCTGGTTCCAACATGATGGGGCCCCTGCCCGTTTCAGCAGGGAAGTACGGCATTACCTTGATTCTACCTATGGGGCACGATGGATTGGCAGAGGTGGGCCTCCCAGATCTCCCGATTTGTCAAGCCTGGATTTCTTCCTATGGGGTCACATAAAGGCACTCGTGTATGCAACTCCAGTCACCTCTGAAGAGGATCTCATGGCCAGAATTGTAGCTGCTGCTGGCAGTGTTCATGACATGCCAGGCATTTTTGAAAGGGTGCGGCAAACAATGCTTCGCCGATGTGACGCTTGCATTAGTTGTCATGGTACTACATTCGAACATTTACTGTAAACAAGTGTAATACAACACTTCAATTATTCTTGCATTCTTTGCCTACAGTTTTCCTTGTAACTTTTTAATGGAGAACGTTGGACCCGAGGTTCATTGGTTAAAAAACCTTATTTCAATGCCCTCTATTCCTGGTTTCAGTTTGTAACAACTGGACAAAAACACCCTGTATATACGGGGGAATATACAAAACTAACAACTGCGTAACGGGTTCCGTGGAAAGAAACCATTCGTCTGATACATTTCGCAACTTAATTTATGCAGCGACTTATTCGAGCACTGAATCCCGATTGGTTGAATTCACCCCCACTAACAATCACATCTATAAGTTGCTAAGAAATATGTTTTATTACATGTCCCAGAAAATTCAGGAAAAATTTCAGAGATGCAACTGCGAAACATTTTGTATGAATAGGTTACAAACATTTGTTTTTAATAATTGCAACGTATCGGTGTTCGTATTGGTTTCTGTAGCAGTATCGTGGGAGGGGGGGGCGTGGCTAATAGACCTGACTCTGGAAACTAAACATGGCTGCCTTCTCACTTCAGAGTTAAAACTGACTAAATCCTTGTCAAAAAACTCCTAACTTTTTATGCTTTATTAGTGTGTATGTTGCTAGTTTGGACCTATCATTGTTATCCATGGGCTACATGAGGCTGATTATTGCTCTGAATTTGAAGCCTTTCGTATATTGGGCTTAGCTTCGCCAACAACAATTCCGTTGCTAGGCAACCTTGACATGCAGCAATTTTGCCTAACCCTTTTCGAAAAGGAAAGGTCGGTTTAATAACGGCAACTTAAAAAATGGAAAAACTTATTAGAAATTTAGAAAATTTCCTAAAATGTAACAATTTTTAGGAAAATCTGGCATTTAGAAATGATAAACTTGTTCACAATAGGGAATGCTTTATAGAGGAATCTAGATTACACAAATCCCTCTGTAATCCGGATGAATCGTACCTTTCCGGATTACGGAGGGAGTTTTGTTTTTGCAAAAAAATATGAATACACAACGTTCAAATAACATTTGTGAACTTTATCTGGTAGTAAGTTTATTTATGAACTTTATTTGCGAACTGTAACATTAGTAGGCTATATTACAACAACCTACGGCATTTCCAAAGCCTGAAAATTCTGTTATTATGGTTTGCCGGGCCGCAGATTTCTCCCTACATAAAAAGTTTTCCCAAGACGTTAGCCGGATTCCGGAGGTGCTATAAGTATGTTACTGGCTTGCGAATTTCGTCCAATATGCGGGTTATGGAGGGGACGGATTACAGAGGTCATCCTCTTTGTTAATCAATAGAAGCTAGTCCTGGCCAAAAGAATATGTCCGGAATATGGTGGGGATCCGGATTACAGAGGTTCGAGTGTAGTAATTTCAATTTTGTTTTTTCTTCTTCAGTACTTTTGTAGAAATTTAATTAATATTTTAATTGCATTTAAATTTGATTGTTTACATGTAAATATTACGTGTTTATTGTATTTAATTCACGGTAATTGTTCAATGTATAGCCTACTACCGTAAAACTTCTTTTAGAGCCCCGGGGCTCTATTCATTCAGACAGTCTTGAGACCCGGGCTTAATTGGAGTAGAGGGCGAGGCAGGGCTCTAATGAAAACTTACAATTTTGTGCAACAAAAATAATACCGGTAATGTAACCCTAGCAAAAATTTTTGGCTGTCACATGCCTGCAATAAAGCTGTGAATGTTTCAGAGGCAGCTTTATTGCATGCACGTTGCAGCTGCCAGTGAAACATTCACGGCTTTATTGCAGGCCTGCGGCAGGTTTAAAAAATTTTGTTATGGAAAGAGGTCAAGATCCCTTACAGAAAATTTTCAAAACTGCAGCAGTCATGAAACAAGAATGCACGTGAAACAATAAAAGTTTTATTTTGTGCTTTCTGCAGGTTTGATGCATGCCTGTTTTGATAAATCGTCTGCATGACATGCAGCTCACAGCCAAACAGCATACCTTATTTAATTTCAGGATGCCACATGCATGCAGCACACCCACAGAATGCACTAAAGTAAACTGTCAATGTTTCACTTGCAGCCTTAAAAAACCGGTTTTTGTAATGCAACAGATTTGCTGCATACATGCGGCGATCAGAAATTTCTGTAAGGCTATTATCGCTATCTAAGCCAGCAGACCTTATATCGATATATCGGTACATCGATATCGGCATGTACAAATTCAAATTATATTTTACATTGGGCACATGTTCAAATTTTAGATTAAAATTCAAATTTACATTGTAGGTATTTACATTTATTATGTGCTTAATAATGAAATATAATTGCACAATTTATACTATGAACTAGCTAATTAAGTATTAACATTATGGCCGCATTCACTTGAATGCAGTGTACGATTTTTGCCCTGGGCACTATTGGAGGCAGGGCTTTATTATAACTTTTTATAATTTTTTCCGGGCTGTATTAGAGTGCAGGGCACAATTAGAGGCAGGGCTTTATTTGAAGTTTTACGGTAAATATTGCACTTACTTTACATGCCAACATTACAGACTTGGCAAAGAATTATGATGTTGCAACAGCTAGGATCTGGAATTGAATATTACCCCAAACTATATTTAAGGTGCATCCAAAAAGTCTGTAGAATGAACAATTTATTGAATAACATGTACTTGCATTGTCACAATAATTTCGCTAATTTAATGCAGTGAAAAGGGACATTCAAATGATGTACTGTCAAATTTTTGTACCATTTCAAACATATTTTTTCAAGTTATCAATAAAAGAACGAAAAACAGGTGTCCAAAAAGTCTGTAGAATTGTAAAGTAACACCTTGATAACACGGATTTCCAACGAAATACCGCACTTAACGACCTATTCATTTCCCACTGCATTTAATTACATCAAATACACGGTTCTTCATTGAAAATATTAATTTATGAAGCAAAGCATCAGGAATATTGTCCCAGCAGTCCTGAATAGTGGTTTTCAGTTCATTGACATTTGAATATTGTCTTCCATTGGCATAAACACTTCTTGATATTATCCTTCAAAGATTTTCTATAGGATTTAAGTCAGGGCTTCGGGCTGGCCAATTCATAATATTCAAGTTGTTTTTACGTAACCACACTTTTGTAGAATTTGAGCTGTGTATTGGAGCATTATCTTGTTGAAAAATCCATTGTGGTCCCGCAATTCTTGGTCCCGCTGGAAGCAGATATTCAGAGAGTGTTGCCTGATAGTGTTTGGACTTCTGTCGTCCATTAATGAATGCCAAAGATGTCTTCCCATTGAAGGCAAATCCTCCCCAAACCATCACAGAACCTCCTCCTTGCTGGCGACTATAAAATGTCTTTGGCTCCTTTCTGAGATCATGCCAATAACTTGCCCACCCATCTGGCCCATCAAGATTCCACTTCTTTTCATCGCTGAAGACCACAGTCTGCCATTCTTGTTTCCAGCTCATCTGATCCCTTGCCCACTGCAATCTTGCTTCCATGTGTTCAGGTTTCAAAGGTGGTTGTTTTAACATTTTAGTGTACTCCAATGTTGGAACACGTTTCAGGCGGTTATGAACAGTGCTTTTGCAAATTTTACTTTCAAATGCATTAGCTGTCTGTCGTACAGAGTACGATCCATTAGTTACAAGTTGCAAAATTCTTCTGTCATCTCTGTCTAAAGTCACTTTTGGCCTTCCAGGACGACATTTTGGTTGCCAGTTTTCACCTTTCTTAATTATTTTGTAAACTCCAGATTGAGATTTATCTAGAACAGTTGCAATTTCTTGTATTGTAGCATTTTCAGCCTTCATTTTCCAAATCTTTATCACTTCATCATGAGTGAACTGCTTGTTGTTAGGCATTGCACCTCTAATAGTGCTGTAATGCTCAGTGCATGAGGACCAAGAAAATGAAACCAACATGAAATTGAGTGAAGTTGAGTGAAATTGATGCAGTTGAACATTCCACAATATCCCTCCCTATTGGCTCCTTTCAGGTCAAGTGAGAATAAAAGACATTGAATTAAACTCAATTCTACAGACTTTTTGGACACCCGTTTTTCGTTCTTTTATTGATAACTTGAATAAATATGTTTGAAATGGTACAAAAATTTGACAGTACATCATTTGAATGTCCCTTTTCACTGTATTAAATTGCCGAAATTATTGTGACAATGCAAGTGCATGTTATTCAATAAATTGTTCATTCTACAGACTTTTTGGACGCACCTTATACTCAGGTATAATGTTACCAAATTTTGTGAATTATTATAGATTTTTTGTAAAGTTATTGGCAAATAAAAAATGTAACCTTTTTTAAGGCATTAGAAGAGTTCTAGAAATGTAGCTACAGGGGGCGCAGTTTCCCACTGTCAATGCCTCCTTTATTATGCTTACGTGATAACTGGGAATTCAGTGAGTTTATCCTTCAAATAAATACATTCCTTTTTTATTGGACATTACTTTACATTTCAGTTAGATATTAAAATAATTTACAGGGAGAGTCAAAAACTTTTTGCAGTTCTCACAACTTTACAGTAGTGAGTGAAATACGTCATAAAGCATGTGGACCTTATGTACGAGCTTGGGGCTATCCATTTACTATGTGCCTTGAATTGGTTTTTCAAAGTTGCCGAAGTTTGAAATTCTTTAATATTACAGATAAGTAGGTATAATTGCAATTGGAGAAGTGTTTTGGGGTCCTTTGTGAGCATAACTATGAAAACAAATATTAAATCGGACTAATATTGCCACCCTATTATTTGGGGTGTATGGGGGGGAGGCATCTACACAAGAAATCTGATGGAGAGTGGATGCATATCGAAAATAAGCCTGTTGAGCCGAATGTAGATAGTATTTTAATTGTTTACTCGTGCAGCCCTATGAACCTATAAGTAGGGGAGACCGGGGCGAGTTGATGCATTTTTTTTATTATCCCAAATTGAAGAATTTCGTCAAAATGTAGGATATCGCTTTATATTGCCTTTAACAGTATACACCTTGAAGGTCATTTTCATATATGTGTTTGAATTTTAAAAGTTTTAGGTGAGCTGAAATTTTTTTTTTTACAGACGTCACATCTGCATCAACTCGCCCCAACCTTGGGGCGAGTTGATGCACAACACGGGGCGAGTTGATGCACTCAGTTCAGAGGCCTAATACCCCGTACAGACATGGCATTTAGTTGCCAAGAAAGTGGTTAAAGGCCGTTAAGCTTCAGTATGTGTGAACGCACACAATGACGTCATTTACAACTAAGGGGACAGTTGGCAAGTATCTTAGCCGAGTTCAGCAGTGCATTTTGGGATTGGAAAGAAATTGACAGTTCGATGCTCATTTCTAATCGATAGTTCTCTTCCTGCAGCTTGCTTCAAAATAAAGATATAATAAACAATACAGGTCATTAATAATTGTAATACCTTTAACAAAAGCTCCACTATTTCCACTTGCAAAATTATGTTGCGTAACCAAAACATCGTAATAAATTCGTCGAAATCTGACGAGTCCGCCATTTTATTGTCAGTGAAAATCACGCAAACATGACGTCATAATTGTGAACAGGATACTATGTGTGAACGCGACAACAATTAGCTCCTCGATTATCTTAAAGGGTATTAAGTTAGCGTCTACTAAGTTAATAGACACTAGCGCATGTCTGTACGGGGTATTAAACGCAATAAATTGCAAGGGGACACAAATTTCTTGATTAATTCTCCCTCTATTGGTTTTACGCTTGTGGTTCCTCATTGTTCTGGGGGGAAAAACAAACAAACAAACATAAAAAACAACATCATTAACATTGTTATAATTATTTATTATTATTTAAGTTTTTAGATGTATTAATGATTACATTCTTATTGTATTTCTTATTTATTTATTTATTATTCATTTTTGGAGTTGATTCTGATAATATTTGACAAATAAATAATTATTTATTTTTCAAATATGCTGGAGCGAGTGGATGCAGGGCGCATCAACTCGCCCCGCAGTGCGTGCATCAACCCGCCCCATTTTGTGCTCAATGAAAGATTCCACATTTCCGGCTTATCAAGGTCACTTTGAGAAAAACTTGACACACAGCTGTTAACCTCCAACATACCTGTATTTAACAGATGCAAGACGATTTCGTGATACAGTAGGACCTCGATATAGCGTCTCCCGCATACAACGTTTTTCCGCTTATAACATACAAATCCAATTTAACCGATTTTCAGCATGCCTTTTTAGTGTTAGAAAATCCCGCACATAACGAACCCGCTTATAATGAAATCCCGTTTATAAAGCAGATATTTCGCTGCAACCCATCCTGATATAACGTTTTTGAAGCGTAAATTTGTAGCAGAAGAGGTATACTATCACTAACAGCATCGGCGGGGCATTCTCCACTACCCAGATAGGGGTGACTGCAGCAAAATGGCGACTAGACATACACCGGATCACTGTCTGTAAGCAGTGGGTTGCGCAGCAGCCCCGCCCTCTCCTGATTTCTCCAATCACATGGGTCGCGACCGTAATATGCCAACTCGCAAAGCTCAAAGTTCTACTGCATAACGAGTCCCAATTATGATGTACTACGCAAACTGTATACTATGTACATTAGTATGACCTAAAATTTAAAAATAAAAAGTTCTCATAATAAAAAGCTTGTGCGTGACGTTTCCACTTTATATATTGCAAAAAACAAAAAAGTCCGCATTTAAGAAATCCCGCTTATAAAGTTGAAAAATCTTGTGTTTGACCGCAACGCTATATCGAGGTCTTTCTGTACTTACAAGTCTATGAGTTATAGAGCCCAATATGAGAAAGATGAAAATTACTTAACACACCCAAAAAGTGATATTTCCTTCTAATTTAACCAAAAATATCCACAAAGCGACGAAAGCACCAGAAATTGAAGTGAAATTGATGGCTAATCTGAAAATGGGAGCGCCGTAATATTTGCTTTCTCCGCTATGGAGTAATTGGCACTGAATCAACCCGCCTCATGCATCAACCCGCCCCGGTCTCCCCTATATCATCATTGCTCTTTTGAATAAATTTATATGGAGTAATACAGTTGTAGGTATAAAACGACAAAACAAATTAAGGTTTTGGAGAAATGATCTGTACATCTTTGATTAAACATCAAATTTGGGTGTTGATATATCGATATATTGGGTAGTTTAAATATACTAACATTATTTTCGTCGTTTCGCAGTATCGATATTAACAGATCTGGGGTCGTCCATTTAAAACGTCTAGTTTTTAGCTAATTTTACATCCCCTTCCCCCCTTCCGTATGTAAGCGTCATACTCAACCGCCCCCCCCTCCCGTACGTACACATTGACTATAACTATGATTAATCAAAATTTTTTCTTTACACTAGTATTAATTCAAATTCAGTACATACAAAGTAGCCCTGACTGGTGTACGTACACTTGGAAGAAATCCTTCCCCCAATACTCATGCGTCACATTTCCTGCTACCCCTCCCCTGTGCGTACGTATTAAATGGACGGCCCCTATCACTAGCTTCCGCCCATATCAAAAATACCAATTATGGAAAAATAATCTGCTGAGACCCATGCAGCTTGAATTCACGGCTGAATTCCTCTTTATTGGGTTTCTTGGCATGGCTGTGGAGGTCACATAAAGCAATGCAGTGATGTTCTTGAAAGGCGGGAATCTGATTTCTGCTGTTTATACACATCTATAGTGCTGTTCACCATAAGTCCGAAATATGGGGGTCTATGGGAATACCATATATGGTCATGCGCATTGATATCAGTGGACTGATCACTGTAGTACTACTTTTGTACCAACAAAAAAATGGCGACTTCAAGCAAGACACGCCAATCGTCAACATGCGCAGGGACTACTTTTTCAACGGAAGCACGCAATGTCAGCACCATTTACTGAAGCGCTTTAGTTTTTCCATGACCATATATGGTATCAAGGTTATTAGAAGTACAGGTTGGCTCATTCCTCTGTCGAGCAGTGATTGGCTGATCTCACCCTCCGCAGTGACGCGTCAAGTGGGCGGTACCAAGTGCTATTCCAAATTCCATTTTACGAATGAACTGCGATGCATAAAAACACCAAAATATTTGTATCTTCTCTAAAAATTAAGCAAATTGTAATAACATTTTGAAAAGTCTGGCGAGTAAAAACTATCAATATTTTGTGACGAATTTGTGAGAGTAAAAAAGTGCAACATTTTGTCGATCGATTTTTGACATTCGACATTCGAAAAACCCTCCGAAATGACGTCACGAGACATTCCATTTTGGCGGGAAGAGGGAACCAGCTCCCCTGGGTGTGGCGGACACCGCTAGATGGCGTCACTGCGTAGAAAACGTTTTGAAAAACCACATTCGAAGTTTCCTCCGCAATGACGTCACGGGACAATCCATTTTGGCGGGAAGAAGGAACGAGCCCCCCCCTGATATGGTATTACCATAGAGCCCCATATTTCGGACTTATGGTGAACAGCACTATACTTATGCTCACAAAGTATTCAAGAACCATTCTCCCGTTTAACTACCTATAACTAAACCAACAAGACAAGAACCAGGGGCGTGGTTTGCCCCACCCCTTTCATTCAAATTAACGAATGAAATGCAATGATGTATTTGCGATTACCTTCTCCTGGCTAGTGATCGCCTACACGAAGCCGCCATTTTGTGTTGGATTCTATCGACGACAAAAGCACCTGGCCAAACAAATGCATAAGCAATTTTTCCTGATTGGGTCATTTTTAGCCCCTCCCCTGGTTCTTCTCTTGTTGGTGGAGTTATACTTACCCATCATTAGTATTACAAAACTTGAAACTGGAAAAATCTTGATGCTTTCATTTAAGGTCAAGAAAATGCAAATGATGCTTATTTTTCGCTTGACATTAATTTTCGCGAATTTCACGATCAGCCAAAAACCCCGAAAATATATTCCACATGAACAATTTCCTATTCTGCATAAAACCTGTGTGTCAAATAACATGAGCCTCCGAAATTGATTGTGGTTTACTTTAATACAGGTTCGTAAACACAACTATTCCTAGCAAAAGGTAAAGTAAAAGGTGTTTTGCTTGCCATAATTGTTGGCCGCAATAAGTTCATCTTATTAATCATTTGAAAAAGTCTAATTGTGTTAGTGAGATTTGCCGCACACAAAATCTATTTCGTGATTTTCGAAGAGTATTTCAATTTCAGTTGAACATGTTCAATTTGGTAATTGCATTAATTAATAAGCAATTTTGCTCGATGTATTGTTACGTTAACGAAGTTATCTGCCAGGCGTATTCCTATTTGCCAACGGAATTGAAGTCAACATGCTGTGGTGCACGACTGAACGCGCAGTTTTGTCCGGCAAACGCAGACCTAGTCGCCTTCATTACCAATGGTGACATTTGGATACAGCATTTGGAGAGTGCCCACGAACAGAGGATCACATTCGCTCACAAAGGTGCTTGCTTTTCTATTTATCCCGAAATTGACCTCTGAGAAGACCTATAGCTAATACCGTAAATGCTCGAACAGTGCCCCGGGGCTGTAATTATTTTGTAACCCTCGCAGCCAGGGCAGTATTCGAATACCGGGCTTTAATCGAGACCAGGCTGTAATTGCTTTTTGGCATTTGGCATGTAAAAAGCATTAATAATCTATGGTGTTCAGAATTATATACAAGTGGATAATCTAAACGAACATTACTTCATTTCAAATGCGTGTAAAACAAGCAACACATTATTATTTATCAATTGGAATTATCAGATACAGTAGTGGGATAATTAATGTGAACGCCAGTGATAATTTGATTTATTGATCATAGATGAATAAAGTCGAAAAACGAACACAGTTCAAGTTGCTTTAATGTGAAATATATCCTCCCTTAGCTTTAACACCTTATCAAACACGTTTTGGCATGGAATAAGTTTTTTTTTACATCTTTCCCTTACATGCTGGTCCCGAAACCATACATATGTAGATTACAGCCTCAATCAGTTTTGCTTTAGTTGATGATGAAATATTTCAAGGACAAAAAGATATTATGCCTTGATTTGTCAGTAAACTCACCCAATCTTAATGTTCCTATTGCAAACCTGTGGGCTAGCGTAAAAGCTAGACTTCGCAAAATATATTGCACAACAAAATCAAAACTGATTGAGCTGTAATCCAGTTATGGTTTGGGACCAGCAAATATCAGAAAGCTGTAAAAACAACTTATTTATTCCATGCCAAAATGGGTTCAAGAAGCTATTAAAGTTAAGGGAGTACATATTTCATATTAAAGCAATTTAAACTGTTCATTTTTCGATTTTATTCATCTATAACCAATAAATGATGTTTTTTTTCTTCAAACTATCACTTGTGTTCACATTAATTTGCACTCTACTGTAAATGGGAACCTGAGTCGTGCAAATTCTCAGCTATATCAACAGTTTATTCAGCGACCTTGGCTTAAAAACCACATTTATACCCGGGCTCAAATCGAGACCGGGCTATATTTAGGTTTTTCCAACCCCGCCCAGGGCAGTATTCGAATACAGGGCTGTATTCGATACCGAGCACTATTCGAGCATTTACGGTAGGTACGCACTGTTACATCTTTTGGGAGGAATTCAAATCCTTTCTAAAAAGTTGCAGCCATGATTGATTCATCTATTGCCATACTATTCAACTACAGTTTGCCATTATTTGTGCAATTAACGGTTAGTTTTTGAATTGTAGGCTCAAAGACGCTAGCTGACGATCCGCTCACAGCTGGAATTCCATCATATGTAATCCAGGAAGAATTCCATAGGTTCACTGGATTTTGGTGGCAGCCTGTTATGGAAGGTATTTACACGTGAACGTACCTTGTTGTCGTTGATTGACATATATGCAGTAAGGGGCCATCCACAAATGATGTCACGCTCCTAAGAGGGGAGGGGTTCGGCGTTGCGTGACGGTTTGTAACATGGGGGTAGGGGGGGGGGTCTGAGTAATTGTGACATCATGCATACAAGAGCTGGGCACTTGGCTGCCTTCACCGTGGACTTAAATAATTATTATTCTTCTTTTGGAACAATTATAAGTTAGTATACTAAGCCGAATGTGAATTATTGGAGAAATGCCCTGAAATTAAATGGTGGAAGCAATATATTGATGATACTTTCGTTTTACATCTTCTCACTGATAGACTACTCAGCCAGCTGTTATGTAAAATTAACGGAATAAATCAGAAAATTCAGTTCTCCTGTGAAAAAGAAAAATTGGGGGTTTTAAATTTTTTGGATTTGACAATTAGTAGGGATAAAATTGGCATCAACGTTAAAATTTATATAAAACCGACTTTTGTGTCACGTTTTATTGACGGGACTTTCCACCACCCTTTGGCTCATAAACAGTGCTCGGTATCGAATACTGCCCTGTATTCGAATACTGCCCTGGGCGGGTCTGGAAAAACGTAAATATAGCCCGGTCTCGATTTGAGCCCGGGTATAAATCCGGTTTTCAAGCCAAGGTCGCTGAATAAACTGTTGATATAGCTGAGAATTTGCACGACTCAGCTTCCCATTTACAGTAGGTGCAAATGAATGTGAACACAAATGATAATTTGAAGAAAAACAGCATTTATTGGTTATAGATGAATACAATCGAAAAATTAACAGTTCAAATTGCTTTAATAAGAAATATGTCCTCCCTTAACTTTAATAACTTCTTGAACCCGTTTTGGCATGGAATAAATAAGTTTTTTTTACAGCTTTCTGATATTTGCTGGTCCTTGAAATATTTCATCATCAACAAAAGCAAAGCTGATTGAGGCTGTAATCCAGATATGGTTTGGGGACCAGCATATAAGGAAAAGATGTAAAAAAAACTTACTTATTCCATGCCAAAACGTGTCCAACAAGTTGTTAAAGCTAAGGGAGCACATACAGTATTTGACAACTTGAATTGTGTTCGTTTTTCGATTTTATTCATTTATGACCAATAAATGCAGTTTTTTTTTCAAATTATCACTTGTGTTCTTATTAATTCTCCCACTACTGTATCTGATAATTCCAATTGACAAGCAATAATGTGTTGCTTGTTTTACACCCATTTGAAATAAAGTAATGTTTGTTTAGATCATCCACTTGTATACATTTCTTAACACCCTAGATTATTCATTCTTTTTACATGCCAAATGCCAGAAAGCAATTACAGCCTGTCTCGATTAAAGCCCGGTATTCGAATACTGCCCTGGCTGCGAAAATTAAAAAACAATTACAGCCCCGGGGCACAGTTCGAGCATTTACGGTAGTTATATATATAGGCTTTTTCATCTGGAGTTAGATATTTCAAAAATGGATCGTAAAATTAATTTTTTGGAAAAATGTTGTGTCCTTAATTCCCTGAACCCGAAAATAGTTCAAAAATTTTTTGGTAGATTCGCTCAGAAAATTGAAATTAAAATGATTTCAACCTTAAGTAATCAGCCGGTAATAAGGAAATTGCAACATGTCGTGTTACCTTTTAATGATTTGACTATGAAATTTAGTTACATTTTTCGGAAATTTAATTTTAAGTTATGTTTTTCGACTAATAATTTATTAAAAAATTTTCTCCCTAAGCTGAAAGATATAACACCAGATGAACGTAAATCAGGTGTATATTGTGTGAAGTGTGGAGATTGTTCAAATGTGTATTTTGGTCAAACAAGAAGGCAACTCTCAGTCCGGTTTAAAGAACATCTGGGAAAAAATAATACTCAGTCCAATGTTAATACCCATATGTTGTTACATAATCACGATCCTGCTCTCTCAATTGTATTTGTTAAAACAGGAAAATAACTGGGGTAGATTAAATTCCGCAGAAACGCTATATATTCCTGCAAGCCAGCAATCAATGTTACACAACCTTAAATGATCAGGACGGACCTGTTTTTAGCCGTATTATAAAAATTGGTGTGATACAAAAGGTTTGACTCATTTTCAACTTGGACGCCCTTTTGTATGCCGGAATGCTCGATTGTAAGTACAGTAGAACGTCGTTTATCCGCACGTCAATTATCCGCAACGTCAATTATCCGCACACCTAAAACACACTTCTCGCTCAGTAAAATTGCGGTTTTTTCCTGTATTAACCATGACCTGTGCGAGTAGTGACTAAGTTAAACGAATTCGGAATGTTTTATCTATTCAGAAAAAGGGTAGAGTATCAATAGAACCAATAAAGGGGAGTGTTGAAGATCGGAAAAATGAATTTTTATGATATCAAAGCCTGAAAAGAATAAATTTTGAGCCGTGCATCGAAGTTATATAGCAAAGAAGGGTCCAAAAGAAGTACTGGGTGTACTGCACGTGTTTTTCTGCATTAAATAAAAGCATGTTTAATTATCCGCAAAAATCGTTATCCGCACAACCCTTGGTCCCAATTAGTGCGGATAAACGACGTTCTACTGTAGTCTTTTTCCGAAATTGTCGCCCTAGCAATGTATGCCCTCTTATTCGTGGTCTTTCCGGTCTTTAGAGTTATTTTTAATCGTTGTTTCCCAGCGGTTGGGTTTTTAAAAATGTTATCGACTTGGTTCTTTGTTGATGTCGGTCAAGTCAATATGTGATAATGCGACTTTATTGGATGTTCTTCGATTACGGTAAGCTTTGGATTAATTTCTTGGATTAGTTATTTTCTAATTCAGTGTAAATGTCCTCAGCAATTTGGTGTAAAAGCCCTGAAGATGATTCTGTAGCAGAATTGAAACTGGTTGGCCTTGAGTAAAAGAAAGAAGTTCTCCTACTTCGTTTCTACCTCAAAAACTTTTTATGAGTACGGGATTTCCAGTCGTCTTAGTAAATAATTATTAATAAAAATGCACCTTAACTAGTGTATAGCTATTTTTTAGATCACTAAATAAATACATGAATTACTTTAAGGCCACATATAAATAATTAATAGATTCCCGTCCCCGTGCGCACCGGTTTTTTCAAGGAAAAAATGTTCATTAAAATACGACTGCAAAAGCAACAACTCTACCCTGTGTCCGCATCAAAACACAAAAACGCGAGTCAGATCGTTTTATGGGCAAAACTATTGGAGATTTTGTGATGTTGATCAGGGCTAAAAATTCATGACGAGGATTCAGCACCATTTCGCGATCAAATTAATTGCACTTTAGAATAGAAATAAAATCCGCGCGTGCGCATGCATTTTCAGCGACTTCCGGACGGGAATCTTTTAATTTATTATATGGGGCTAAAAATAATCAGCAGATAATTATAAATATTAGATTGATAATTATTAGTAGTTTATGGGGGTCCAACAATTGTGACATCATTTTTAGGGGGGTCAGACGTTGTGTGACAATGCGTGACATGGGGGGAGGAGGGGGGTAAAAAAGGTTAAATTTAGCGTGACATCATTTGTGGACGGCCCCTAAATGACAATTTTTCTCGAGTGTATATTCATTACAATATTTTAACTATAATTTTGTGTTGTCATTAGGGTTGCCAGAAGGCTCTATATTACTGTATTCTTGTGGACATTAATAATTGTGCTGTTAAAGTCTTTGATCCTCGCCTTTTTTACAAATAAATGCAACTCACTGTTTCTTTCTTAACGTAGTGCAAGTATAGTCTGAACTTTTTAACTGATAGGGCGGAGCACTTTAATGACGTCACTTTTTGGGTCGGTCGGGGGTCCGTGTAAAGCATGACGAATTATGACGGGGGTGGGTGGGTCCATGTTTGCGAACCTGACGTCACCCCGTTGCTTTCATCTTTGTCGTTCAATTTTCCCTCTCCCATCACAATTAAATGATGAAGATGTGGACTGGTTTGAAGATGAAGATTTGGAAGGTGTAGAAATGGAAGTGGAATCAACCAAGTATGATCATTCAACAGTACCTATTGTTGTGACCAACTCATGAAGACAATATGGGAAAATGACGATTAGCTTTACGCTTTACGTAATACCATTTGTTTGGTTTGGCAATTTTGTTTCAATTTAAAATTGTAAATGCGTTATTTTATTTGGTTCTCATGCAAATGTATTAAATAAAGATTCTTGCACAGTAATTCATACTTCATACATTAAATTCTGTTTGGTAGAATGACATGACTGGTGGGGGTGGGTGGGTCCGACTGGAGTGACAGAAAATGACAAGTGTGGGTGGGTGCTTTCAAAAACGCCGATTTTTGGGTGACGCCATTAAAGTACAGCGCCTAGTCGATTTTGACAAAAGATCTTTAGATATATATTTTGTTGGTAATTACCTCTATGCTAATTGAGCACTTGTCACCTTCCCAATTTGGAAAGTTATAAGAAGACCCCAAGGTGTCATTGGGAAAGTTCATTAAAATGGGTACAGTGAAATGACCTGTGTGAAGAGAAAAATTTACTATACAGTACCATACATGTAACTCTGCGCAGAGATTGCCATGGTTAGGCCTTGGGAATCATCAAAATTATATTTAAAAAAGTGCAACAGTTGAATCGAATTCATTTGATGTAAATTACGGTGATTCCTAGGAACAATTATCTGCAGAGGAGAATTTTTAATGGTTTGTGGTCATTTGTCGCAATGATGAAGTAGAAATACCTGTTACAAAACAAACATTATAGATTCACCAACAATTTTAAATGAAATTCGTGAAAAGACTTGTTGAATCCTATGGCAATTACGAGACCTCTTTTCATGTTTGCAATGATTAATTCATAAATGCTCAGTGCTGCTGGTGTACAGTATGCTGCTAAATTTATATTTATAGTGAAACAGAATTTTGTAAGACATCTTATGATATTATAATTTGTATTTCCATACCTAGCCTCGTTTTGTAATTAAAATAAATAAATAAATACATATTCAACGCGATAAAAGTTATTTGAAATAGTTATATCGGTAATTAAATTTGCTTTTCTCACCATTTTGCAAGTTTTATCAATATGGTAATTTATTTAATGGTTTAACAAAATGACTTTAGAAACTACTTTATTTTGCTCAAAGCGATTCTGATAATTTGAGTTGTGCTGTAATTGTTGTCCTCGCAGATAGAAATCATTGCTTAACATTTTTAGTTTAGTTTACTATCGTATAAACTAATAATTTTTATGATATTTATTATTTCTGTTTGCCATTCATTTAATATAATTAGTCACAGTGTAGATTCCAATTGTTTAGGGAATTTATTTCAATTTTGTGAATTTTTAGGTCGTTTTTGTCTATTGAACTTAAATAAGGTTTTGTATTTGTTTTAAGATGGAATATATCGAATCCTGTATGAAGAAGTGGATGAAAGTGATGTAGAGATTCTCTATTTGCCACCAACGCGCGAAGATGATAGATATGAAGAATATCGATTTCCTCGTGCTGGTACAATTGTCATAGTAGGCCCACATTTGTATGATTCAGTTGTCAATTTAATTATTCACATTCATTAGGCACTCCGAATGCCAGGTCTACCTTAAAAATTGTGCAATTTTATATCAACGAATTAGGAAATGTAAGTAATACAATAATAATCATCACTTAATTATGCCTTGAAGCTGCTCATCTAATTAAGCCGTAAGTTATAAATTAGATACAATAAGAAATTAATAATAATAATTGCAATAAATTGAACAATTATAATAATACAACTTAGACTTATTTGTGCATGGCAATTATATTGTCTAGTGCTACAGTATAAAGAAATATGTCATAGAAGAATGCTGCTTGTGTACATTGTCTGTTAATTGTAGGTACAGGATCTGCAATGCTTTCATCTGCAAGACTGCCTGCATATGACTTTTGCAATGGAATATTTGGTACGGGTTGGATGGACAGCCAATGGAAAACGGTATTTATACCTCTTTGTCCAAGTTGATAATTTTGCACTAGGGCTGCAAAACTGAAATTTTGTGTGCCTTGTAATATCCTATATTGTAAACACAACTGTAAATGTTTAATGAATGCAAAAGAAGACCTGACTAATGTGATCTTCAATTTGGCAAAATCGCAATGCCAAGTCATCGTGTTCAAGAGGTTCTTATAATGTGAGGGCCGTAGGTCCCGGCCCTGAATAGTTTCCCTGACAAACTGTACTGAGCTGAAAGTTGTCAACGTGACATTATTTAAGGTCAAATAACAAAAGGAGGGAACTGTGAAAAATCTGAAATTGCTTGTGTACATTCATCAGTTAGTATACATATACAGTAGAGTCCCGGTTATCCAATGCTCTGTGTTAACCGCAATGTCACCACGGTTAAACCGGAAATACTCGGATAAGCCGCTCGGCGAACGTAAGGTGACCGTCGTTGTTTTGCCATCCCCAACAAAGATTCAGTTGCTCTTTAGACAGCAGAGGCATAATGTAAATTTTATATATATATGTGTATAGTACTTACTGTTGAGGCTAGCACAATTTCTACCTGAAATTGCCCGCCTTGTCTTTAATCTGTTATTTGAAGAGTTGCAACTTTCCAATTTGCTTTGATACTTTTGCTTTATTTTCCCGATCTGCGGTTGATATGAACACACTAGCACAAAGTCTACTGAGCCACTAACTCTTAAACATACAGAAAATGCTCTTGCTGCTTAACAAAAAATAAAAAATTGTGAAAACCAACGCCCTGTTGCTGGCCTTACTGTTATTGTTGGGCATTCACAGACTGCCCTTTAACCTCTGTGCGCCCCCTCATGCCATGCAATGACGTCACATGCACCAATTTTAACATTCTCCTACCTCTTTTACGAGAGCAAAGGAGTAAAAGAACAAAAATGCAATAACAATGCACTGTTAATTAAAGAAAAGCATCTTAATGCTATGCAAAAAAAAAATGAATCAATGAAACCATATTCACGAATAATTCCAAGCCCCATAGCGGTCTGGTTTCTTGATCTTCCTCCCTGCTCGCGTCTTTTGCACCTTTCCAGTCCCAAACGCTTCTTCTGAGTCAGGGAGCATCTCTGCTGCGTCGCCCTCTAAACCTTCGGAGACGCTGTACAGATCAGCTGGAGAGGGTACCTCCAAAGGATAGAGACGCTGTAGTGGTCGAGTAGTCGTCCCATTGCGGACTCGTAGCTTTGCCACTCTCATCCTGCCATCCTTCCCAGGGAAAAGCTCCATAATTTTTGCCAGGGGCCATTCAATTCTTCTTTTATTGTAGACCTCAAGAAGTACTACGTCTCCTACTCGAGGAGTCGTATCTCTTTCAGCTTTTCTCTTGGGAATAAGCAAGGCTAGGTACTCCTTCTGAAACCGAGATTTTAAGGCAGCCTTCATAACAGTGATTCTTTTAAAGGACCCTTGCAGATCTCTCTGGGTGATATCAGCTTGCTCGGGAAGACCTCCTACGGGCAAATCTCTCATGAACATGAAGGGCGTTAATGGCCGCAAATCGTCTGGGTTTTCTGTCAAGTTCGCCAGAGGCCGACTGTTCATAACATATGCCACTGCTGCTAAGCATTGTGTGAGGTCTCGTGGTTCTAGCTTGGCCGTACCAAGCATTTTACGGAGCAAGTCCTTTATGGTTCTAATCAACTGCTCCTATCAAGCTGCAGTGGGTGGGTTAAAATTCCATTGGATCCTCCTGGTATTTATCTCGCCATTCAGCTCATCCCACTTCATTTTCCTCAAAACACCTGCCGCCGCCACAAAATTTGTGCCATTATCACTGTAAATGGCACTTGGACGCCCTACTTCATGGCAAAACTTTTCAAGTGCATCAAGGAAAACATTCGTGCTGAGTGAAGGGACCCAGTCCAGGTATACTCTATAAACTGCGCAAGTGTACAGGATAATCCATACCTTACTCCCCCCTTTCAACAATACAGGACCAGCTAAGTCTACCCCAGTCGTTTGAAATGCAAATTTGGTCTCAATGCGGCCCATTGGTAGAGGAGCAGGAGGTGTCTCCATGCACTTGGCCTGATAGCGGCGACAGATCACACTGCCGCAGAACTCGATTGACTGTCCGTCGACCACCCATGATCCAGAATCTTTCTCTCAGGCAATGAAGTACTCCTTGGGCCCCAGTATGTCCCAGCTTCTTGTGTACTTCCCTTATCAGTTGATCCACTAATGGATCTTGCCCTGGGAGAAGAATCGGATAATTAAATTGGTCCCAATCTTGCTTCACATCGAGTCTTGTTTTGACATAAAAGAGACCATCTTTTTCACACTTCTGCACCCACAGTCCAGGAAACTTTTGACTGGCCTTGAAATGATGTCCTTGTACTCTTCTGAGGATATCCAACTCAGCCATTCTTATCTCGTTCACTGTGGGAATGAGTGTGGTTTCTAGCTCTGTTCCATCTTGTTTTCTTTTCAAGTTCATTATAAATCGTCATACATAAGCTGCGACACGCACATTCTTCTCATACGATGAAAATCGTGGCTCTGGCATAGCCATGACCAGATTAATAGCGGTTTTTCTTCTTTCCTGATCAACCTCCTCCTCATCAGTGGTCAATATGTTGTTTGGCCAAGATTCTCTAGGGCCCTTTAACCATTCGAGCCCCTCCCACCATCGAGACTGAGCTAGCTGTGCAGGACTGCATCTCCGTGACGGTAGGTCAGCTGGATTTAGTGTCCCAGGTACATGACACCATTGCCATCCCTCAGTCAAGTGACGTATTTCTTTTACTCGATTGTCAACGAACACTCCCCAGTCTGCCTTGCGCCTTATCCAAGCTAAGGCTGTAGTGGAATCCGTAACCATGGTCACAGGCATACCCAACCGCGAAGCATCCACTACCGTTTTTGCTAGCCTGGCACCTATCAAGCATCCCAGGAGTTCCAGACGGGGTATCGTGACTCTCCCAGTTTGTGTGTTGTCCATCGGAGCAAGTCTGGTTTTTGCCATCATTAAAGTAGTGATAACTACCCTGCAGCCTTCCACCCTCGCGAATACCACTGCTGCATAGGCTATCAGAATGGCATCGACAAAACAATGCAATTCTGTTTTCTCAGCACTACTTGCATCCCCACCAATCCACCATGGAACAATTACTCGATGAAGAGCTAGGGCCTCTTGGCACCATTTCCTAAACTGGATACATGTCCTTTTTTCCCACGGGGCATCCCATTCTATACCATCAGCCCATGATGTCACAGAATTTTCAACATACATTGACTTCAGAATCTCTTCTGCTATCTTTTCGTCCGCAGGCTTGACAGTCTTCAAATGGAATTCTAGCACGGCTGCCAGAATAAAAGGACTACAATTAACCCCAAACACGACTCGACAATGTTGATACGTTATCATCTTCGAGTTTTGCTCATCCTCCCACCACAGGAACTTCTGAAACTCTGTCCTTTTGGCAAACAAATATCATTTGAAATGCCTTTCTGATGTCTGAGGTGATTCCAATTTTCCGCTCTCTAAACCTCAGCAACACAGATGGTATGAGCTCCAGCAAATTGGGACCTTTTTCCAAGGAGTCGTTCAAAGATGATCCAGATTTTTTCCAACAAGACGCATCAAAAACCGGTCTCACCGGAGTTGTGGCACTTTCTTTAAATACTGGGCGATGAGGAAGAAAATGACCTTTGTCGGTATCACCGACCCGTTCAATAATGCATTCTTTCGCCCACCCTTGGAAAATGCTATCATAGCAACAAAATTCACCCTTGCCTCGCAGTCGGTTAGTACTTGAAACGAGCCCTCCACTAGGACTCGGACAGTCTTCATCAGCACTACCCGACCTGAGGAACCCTTATCTAGGGATGAGAGATCAGGGGTTGCCACGGGTGTCATCGCACCTTCTCCCACCTTTGACTCCTTTTTGACACTGGCAGTAGAAGCCCCATTGTAGAGCAGGGTGTGGTGTTTCTTCTGGCATATAAGACACTGAGCTGGCGCTTTGCACTTTACCACAGGGTGCCCTCCTTTGAGACAGTTAAAGCATCTTTGTGTCTGCTTAATTTTCTCTTGTCTCTGCTCCCAGCTCAGCTTCCTTGCTGCATAACATTCTGTGCTATTGTGAGTATCTTTCTCACGGAATGCACATTCACCAACAGTCCCAGTATGAAGACTTGCTGCTGTAGGCATCTCATTATTTTTGGTCTTTCGCTGCTGCAGTTGGGTGCCCTTTTTATCATCTTTGCCTGCAGACTGGTCAGCGACCTTCTCTTTTAGGAACCCTGACTTGGCCAAGGAAATCTGCTGCTCCGCTTGTACTTCGTCTCTCACAAAATCCATTAGGATGTCCAGGTTGCTTTTCTTTGGCTCTTCTGATGAGGCCACTTGCAGTGATTTGGAGCTTCGCTGCCATGCACGTAGCGTGTCTTCTGGGAGGTTAGGTTCCACTAATGGGAACAACCAAGTTGCGGGATCAGCAGTTGTTAAGTTCAACGTCTTCAAAGATCACAAATGTGACTCTAATTGCAAATATAGTTTGTCCATTGGCATCTTTTCCTTGGCGTTCACGTTTATAATAACTAGCTGAAGCAGCTCCCTTACGTAGACTTGCAATAATAGAGACTCCCTCCCAAAACGCTCTTGTAGAGCTTCTATGGCCTTTGGGTAGTTCTCAGCTGTCTGAGGGTAGCTGCATACAATGTCTTTGGCTTCAGTGCCATCACACATGGCTTGTACTAGGTAGTGAAAT
>WWPM01023997.1:0-13944 GCA_023279145.1 Glomeris maerens
CACGTCAGCACCCACACCTGGTTGGGGCGCACGTACGGCCGCTCGACGTCCCGGTCCCGGTCCCTGACGCAAAGGGTCGAGTCCGACGGGGAACGGTTGGCCGAACGGGCGATCTGGCGGCGCAGCATCTCCGCCCACCTGTTGCGATCCCGCGCCTGGCGGCAGTACACGGTCATCGTCTCTATCATGGGGCCTACGCAAGGGCGCGTATATCGGTTATGGGAGCGAGTCGTCGGACGCCGTCGCGAAAAGCGCGAACCGACCGGAAATGCGGAAGGCGTTGTTGGCGTCCTGCGCGTCGTCCGGCGTCGACACGTTGATTCCGGCCAGGGGCAGCTTTCCCTGCGAAAATGGGAAATAGTATAAGGACCGCGGAGGCTCGGGACGGAACCGAAGCAGAGGGATCACCTCGTACGCGAAGCTACTGGACGTGGGACTGACGGACAGCAGCAGGAGCGTCTCGGGAAAGAGCACGAGGTAGCGTTCGTTCCTGTCTCGGCCGTCGGTCACCACGCTCACCAGACTCATGGACAGTATCTCGCCCAGCTTGGACACCTCCTTGAAGGACAATAACAACAAAAAACGACGCGTGAACTCGACGTCGGCGGGGCGACCGACTTCAAAAAGGACCTCTCCTTCCCAGCCGCGCACGTTGCCGTCCAGCACCTCCAGCTCCATCTCCTTCTGCCTGCGCACGTTGGCGCAATCCGACTGGAGAAGCGAGTCAACGGTCAGACCAAACCAGACACAACAAAACAACACGCAGCGTGAAGACGGCTCACCGAGATGTCGCGGTAGACGCACGTCGCTCTCTGCACGTCGCCCCTGTCGGGATGACTCTCCTGCGCGGAAAAGAACGACACGATGAAGCGAGAGAGAGAAAGGGAAAAGGGGAGCTGCGTTCGACACCACCTCGATGTGCCGCTCCATCTCCTGAAGGAGGCCCCTGTACTTCTCGAGTCTCCTGAACGGCAGGCTGAGACCTTGCGTGAGCGCCCTGGATCCCGGGGCCGGGGCGCCGTTCCTCTCCATGAACGCGGCGAGCTCGTCCCTGCGAGACGCGTCCGTTACGGGGAGAGCGGTTAGAAGAAAAGGCTCGACGCTCTCACGCACTTGTACTTCTCGAGGAGGGCGACGGCCCTGGGGTGGTTGGCGCAGTACGCCGCGTGCGCGTCCTTCACGCGAGGGGCGAGGAGCATGAAGACGCCGCCGACCTTCTGGTCCTTCGCGTGCAGCCTATCAAGAGAGAAGTATTTACGCGAGGTATACCCGTGTTTACGTTAAGTACGTCAGGTTCAAGTTTTACTTGGAGCACTCCTCCAGCGTCTTGAGCAGCTTGCGGTGACAGTCGCGCACCTCGCCCAGGTTGCCGATGAGAGTGCGGTAGCCGGCCGACGGCAATCTGCGCTTCAAACCCCCTTTCCTCATGTCCACGTTTCAAATACTCGTTTTAAAAATAACAATTAAATTGCGTACATGTCCGACTTGTCCAGCGGTTGCAGGTAAGTCTTGTGCAGGGCGAGCAGGTCGTTGACGAACGACTTTTCCGACTCCACGATCTCGGTGAGAACCTGCGGTTTATATAGTGAACGAAATAAGTTTTTTTTTTCAGGTATATACCTTGAAAATGACACCTTCACCGACCACGTTGCGGTAAGCACGCATGCTGTGGTGGCGGCCGCCGGCCGAAGCGCCGTTGTCGTCCGCCGGACAAGCAGAAGACGTCGTCACGGGGCTCTTGGCGCCGCCGTTGTTATCATCTGCGCCAGCCGGTCGATTTAATAACATCGCGATTCGATAAATTAATAGTGCGAATACACGTAGTACCCGTCCTGAATTCCTTGACGTAGTTGCTGGGGAACCAACCGGTCTTGCCGTCCAAAGTGCCTTCCCACCATCCGCCGTCGATCACCTGAGTCACGGTTATCACGTCTCCCTTCTGGAAATTCAGCTGCCCCCCCCAAAAAAAAACAACCGTCAAACACATATATAACCAATTAAAGTTATTAGTATATAGTAGCGACTACCTCGTCGTTGTTCGACCCTTTGAACGGGTACAGGGTTTTGACGAGCACCGCACCGTTCGCGTTCGCAGCCTCGTCCGCCATCTTTACACGCCCATATGGCGACGACGAACGCACCGCGATGACGTCACAACGCGTTTCGGGTGTGGCGAACGCACCGCGATGACGCCACGATACATCTACAGTTATAGTGGACGCGTTCTAACTTGTCCACTGCGGGAAAGTCTATTTATGAAAAATAGGTAGATGAAGGTTAGGAGAGTCCGTGACGTTTATAATTGCTGAGCACCAGCGTCGCCTATTTTTCACAAATAGACTTTCCCGCAGTGGACAAGTTAGAACGCGTCCACTATAACCGGGAATGGGGGGTGATGCGTGAATCACGAACCGGGGGACATTCGTAAATAAGGTTCGGACGGAATAATCGGTCTGCAATGTCTGTAAAACTTTACTCGGCGATTAAATACGATCGCTCCGTGCAAGTGCGGGCAGGAATGCTTAATAAAACAACGAGTGTGTGTCTGTGTGTGTCTCTGCGTGGGGCCAGTATTTTACACGTCCTTGCGCCCCTTAAGCGTCGCGGCCCCCGTCCGACTCCTGCCTTTGACGGCCGCGGCCGGCTTCTTCCCTGTCGCGGTCCGGTGCCGGTGCCGGGTTTGGGCCGACGGTGCCGTCCAGTCTCACGGGCCTCTTGGAAAACCTGAAACGGACGACGCGGTGGTCTTAAGTCGTTCCCGAAAACTCTTTCGTGCTCGTGCTAATACCCGTTCTGCGGAGGGCCGTGAGGCGTTCTCGGCTGCGAAGTCGAAGTCGAAGTCGGGGCCGGCTGCTGCTGTTGGGGCTGTGGCTGGGGCTGAGTCTGCTGAGTGGCCGTGGCTGCCACTTGGGCTGGCGGAGGAGGGGGAGGAGGCGGGGCTTGCTGTTGCTGTTGCTGTTGCTGCTGCTGACTCAAGTTGTGGGCGTAGTGCACGCCTTTGCCTTCTTCGGGCTGAGGGCTGTCCCCTTCCTCGGACATGTCCTGGTCCTCCGGTTCCTGGCGGCGTAATTACGCTTTACGCCCGGTACGAAAGAACGGTTACAAAGAGAAAAGCTAGCTCACGTCGTCCGGGAACAACTCGCAGGCCTTGGTGAGGGTCAAGCGCGCGCTGTGCGACCGCTCCAAGAAGTAGCCGTTCGAGGTCTCGTTGGACTGCGCGGGCGGCGACCAGTTGTTGTACGCGAACTGGGCGTTCGTCGAGTACGGTCTCTGGAAGACAAGGACCGTGAGCGGCGGACGACGGATCGATCGCAAACATATACAATAATACCCTCTCCAGTTCGTCGTGCAGCCACTCGACGGCCCAGGTCCACTTGCGCTTCATGTCGCCGTTGGCGTGCAGCATGAGCGTGGCGGCCGCGCAGTTCGTGAACAGCGTCACCATGCACTTGATGCACTGGTAAGCTCGTTTCTGGTAATGGTTCTTGGACCTCTGGATCGTGTCGAAGAGACCGTCGCGGTCGTCGGGGATGCCTTGCGTTCGTGACCGCGTTTAATAAACGCAAAAAACGAAAGGGAGTGTAAAACAAACGTACCTTTCAACGCGTTGTGGATGCGGTGGTTCTGCCAGGAATCCTCGAGGAGCAGCATGTGCAGCAGCAGGTCGAGGTAGGGCCTGAGCTCGTACGTGTACGAGTACGCGATCTGCCACAGCAGTTCGCTCAGCACCATCGACGAGAAGTGCGGGTTCTCCCAGCTGCAGAACTGGCGGGCGGCAACCGTCAGCCGCCGCCGTCAAACGAGATAATCGATAATAGTACCTTCAGCAGCTTGACCGTGTCTTCGGAGACGTTCGAGTCCTCGATGATCTTCTTCACGTAACTGCCATTGAACGCGAAAGGCTCGTTACGGGGAAAAAAATGTCGCGAACATTCTCAAACCCACCTCGTCCTGTTGTATAGGATTTCCGCAACCTGCGGCTGTATCTCCACGATGAACTCCTTGCAGTCCACTTCCCCGTGAACGTTGTTTAAAGGCGCCCGTCCCTGTCGGGATCGAATACAACGTTACACGTAGCGAAGCGTTTTTTTTTTTTAATATACCTTCGCTCTTACCGGGTTGGCCGACTGCGTCTTGGACGAGACGTCGCAGCAGCGGATCAGCTGGGAGACGACCTGGTAGAGCTTTCCCAGTTCCGCGTACTGGTACTTGATGGGCGGTCCGGGGCCTTCGTCCAGCGCGACCAGCATGAAAGTGGCCGGCACGTCCAGCTTCAGAAGTTGGGCGCGCTGCGCGACGCGCCAAACGAGAGTAATTATTACACGCGTTAGTTAGCTACGGAGCGAAAACGTTTCGATCGGTTTCTTCGCTCGCCTCCGGGATCCCGAGCGACGAGTACATGAGGAACAACGTGAAATACTGCGTTAAGTGGCGGCCGTGTTCGGAGACCTCTTTCTTGAGCAGCGACAGCACGGCTCGCAGCAGGTGGTCGCTGAGCGACGCGTTCGGGTCCAAGCACGGCGCTGAGTAAAAAAAAAAATACTTGGAACGTCGCGGGTCTCACGGGGGATAGGGGAAGGGGCACTTACGGGCGGAGGAAGCCGGCAACGCGATCCGAGCTTCGTCTTGCATCGAGAAATGAGCCAGGAATACGACGATCTTGACGAACGCGCTTCGCACCTGTTCCCGTGAAAAGAACGTGAGAGGCGCAATCGGGAGAAATAGGTTTTCCGAAAAGGAAACCTCCGAACTGGGGCACTCCAACATGTACTCGCAGAAGCGGCCCGGGTGAGCGAAGAGCGCGTGCTGCGCGAACCACCTGCGCGCCGCCGCGCTGCTGCGCAGGTGCACGCACAACGCGTCGTACCACTCGTTGGCCGGGCCCCTTAGAGACTTCTTGGTGCGAAAGCCCACCGTGAAAAGGAAGCGGGACGCCAACTGGATGCTGATCATGGCCAGCTCCTCTCCGTCCGAGTTCTGCGCGGGAAACCGGAAAAGATGTAAGAAAGCGAAAAGACCGCTTACCCGACGGGACGTACCGCCGCTTCCTGCGGGGACACGTGCGGCGCGTTGCACCCGATCAGCTTCCTCATGAACTGGAAATACTCCAGGCTGAACTGGTTGCGGTTGTGCATGAACTTGATGTTCTGCTTGCGCACGCTGCGGTCGATCGGCCGCGGCATCTTGGTCACCGGGAACTTGTTGTCGGCTGCGGAGATGAGAGGGATGAGAGGGATGATGTAGATATAGAGAGGGAAGAGCGAAACCTTACCCAGGGTGAGTTCCTGAAGGCTCTCGCAGAAGAGGTCGGCTTCGGCGTCCTGGCGCTGGTAGAAGAGGATGTACGCGTTCCACCACCGCTTCTGGCGCCGGTACGACATGCGCTTGAGCATGTGATCGAACACCTCTCCCATGTACTCGCCGCCGAAGCACTGGTTCCTCATCTCCTCGTCGTCGTCCATCTTGCACTCGGTCACCTCGCCGTCGTCGAACTTGTACCACTTGTACGAGCCGTCGTTGTGCCTGCGCGTTCTCCACCTTAATCTTACGGCTTTCGAACCTAAAAGAAGATACACACGCGTACCTGTGAAGGACGTAGGAATAGTAGTGGCCCCCGCTCGCTTGACCGCTGTGCACCACGATCCCCGTCAACTTGTAGTCGGTGCGAGCGGAGTCGGCCGCGTAGTCGTCGTCCTCCTGGATCGCTTCCCCTTAAACCGGAAAATACGACGTACGTATCATATACTCGGGTCGGTTTAACTACAACACTCGACTTTAACAAAAGGACCTTCGCATCCGATTGTACGGGTAATTAGCCCTATCGAAATTAACAGGGCTCTTCCCTCTTTAAGTAGGTCGTTGCATTGGGAAAGTTCGATTGAGAATGAAATGGGTACACTGTTAATTTTGACGGGACCAATTACCCGTACGATGGATGCATACGCACCTTCCAACTTCGCCAGACCCGACACCGTGTAAGGGCCCATGTCCAGTTCGCGCGGGAACTCGAAGTAATCGTTGAACTTGACGGCGGACTCGCGCTCCCAGTCGTAGTCGAACCTCTTGAGCTGGATGGCCAGGATGGGCGGCAACTTCTTGATGCACATCCGCTTGACGGTGTTCACCTGTTAAGCTTGCCGTTAATCGCAACTGATAATGCGTTTCGAGAACTTCGTTTCACCTTCTTGCTGCACTTCTCGCAGTGGTAAGCGTTGGCGCCCTCCAGAAGGTCGCCCTTCACGTACTGCTCCAGCGAGTCCAGGAGGTTGCTGTGGTTCCTGATGTCGATGTTGAGAGTGGTGAACGACTCCTCCCTCGAGTACCTGTGCGGACAGTCCTTGCAGATCTTCTGGTCGGCGAACGACCCCCCCAGCACGTTCGACAGGATCTGGTCGTGCCCCAGGGCCTTGAGCGCCTCGTCCACGCTGTCCACCAGGCTGTTGAAGAACTCCAGGGCGTCGTGCTGCTCGCGAAGGTTCACGGGTTCGCCGCCGAGCCTGAAGCGCGACGTTTACGGCAAAGCGAATATAATAATAATAATAATAATAATAAACCCGAACGGCGTACTTGAAATGTCTCCAGAGTCCGCGGGGAACGTAGTACTGGAGCCTGCTGCAGGCCAGGTGCCCGAAGATGGCCTGGATCTGCTTGAGCACGCCCAGGTTGTACTCGCGGCGCGACTCGTCCCTGCTGCCGCTCGCCCGCTGCTTGCATTCGTCGGCCGCGGCGTCCGCGTCGCAGCACCCCGCCTCCGCGTTGTTCTGCCGTAGACAAGACGGTTACCCCGCGTTACCCCGAAGTTCAATACCCCCCAATTACCTCGGCTTCCGGCTTCTCCTCGCCGGAGAAATCCTCGTCCTGGTCGACGGCCGCCCCGTCCACGTTCAGTATGCCGTTGCGAATGTTGCCGATCATGTACAGCTAGAAAGAGGACGCGTTTACAACGGCAAAGAAGCTGAAGGAAGCGTAACGTGCTGTACCTGCTGCAGCACGGAGTTCATGTAACACGTGGCGCCCGCGTTCTTCAGTCCGACGAAGCCCTTGTGAGGTCTGGGGCCGACCGGGCACAGGTACTCCCACTCGGTCAACGGCGCGTCCCGGTCTGCGTCGTACAAAAAACGAAACTCGGCGTACCCGAAAGCGGAAGAACGGAGCGACTCGACCAACGACTAACCGGAGTAGTACATGTCCTGGAGCATGTTGGCCAGGAAGCCGAGGTTGGCCACGCACCCGGTGCACAGCGACACGAGGAGGTCGAAGGCGGCCGTCATCGTGAGCGGGGTGTAGCAGACGGGGATGGCCTGCTCGGCGGGCATCTCGCCGTGCTTGCGGAACTGCAGCATCGCCTTGGACGCGGGGAAGATGAAGTCCTCCACCAGTTCCTGCGCGCAAGAGGGTTCCTCTTCAGAAACACGCGGGTCTCCCCGGCAGTACCGAACGCACGTACCTTGATGAAGTCGGCGTCGCCGCAACCGATCTCCCGCTTGCGTTCGGGGCCCAGGAACGACACGAGCTCCTTGGTGATGCCCAGGTGGCCCTCGAGCAAGGTCTCCTCGACCTGAATGTCGCCCGTCTCCAGCACGTTGTCCCTGATCTTCTTGAGCCAAGCGATCTCGTTGGCCAGCAGACCGTCCGCCACGTGCACGTTGCAGCCGGCGGAGTGAGCGCAGTTCAGCAACCTGCACAGCAACTGGAAGTAGTCGTGGGAGCTCTTGGCGTGGTCCCGCACGGCGGTCTGCGGGGAGAGGGAAGGAAAAAAGGCGGTTCGAGGATCACGCGCGCACCGACACGAAGGAGAAAGGAACTTACCGACAGCACCGTGAACAGGAGGGTGACGAAGAAGAGGAGGGGTTGGTGGCCGGTCGAGCATTTGGTGGCGATGAGGAAGAACTGCTCGGCCGCGGCCACCCTCACGGACCTGTTGCGGCAGAGCAGCACCATGTCTATGACGAACAGCTGCCAGTTCTTGTCCTTGATCAGCGTGTCCAGCCCTTGCGGGTACAGGGCCAGCGACAGGGAGAGCGCCTCGAGGGCCTCCTTGCACAGCTGGATGTCCTCGCCGTCCACCGGCTGCCAACGACAGGTTCGCGACACCGCTTCGTGACGGGAGAGGAGAGAGAGGAACGTACCTTGTCGTGCGCGTTGCGCAGCTCCTCGAGCGACCCGTGAACGGCGCTCATGGCTCCCGCGGACGAGGCCCACACTATCCTGACGATGGACTTGACGGTCGCCATGTCGGGCAGGTGCCCCGTAGCCTGGACAAACAAACGAACAAGAATCATTACAGCGGGTGGAATGAGGCGAAAGCGAGCGCTTTTGCTAACCCGGTCGAGCAGATGCTGCGACAGTCTGCTGGCCACGTTGCGCAGCATGTACTCGGAGTTGGCGTTGGGAATGTGGAGCAACGCCTGGCGCAGGATGGTGGCGTGGACCGCTTGGCCGTCGACCGCGGCCGCGTCGGAGGCGGGCGGAGACGACGACGACGACGAAGAGCCCTCCGCGGCCAAGTGCACCGTGGCGTGGCCCACCGTGGTCAGCATCAGCTTGCAGATCTTCAGCACGAAGTGGTAGGCGCACCTAAAAGAAAAAAGAGAAGCGGTCAACGGAGGCGTTCGCGCACGCGTTCGGTACGTAACTTATACTTCTTGGTCGATACGTCGGCGCTGGGCAGGAAGTTGGCGTTGGCCAACGTGCCCAGCACGCAAGGCACGCCTCCGCTCTTGATGAAGTTATATTGGAACTCGAACGCTTCTTCGGACATGGGGTTGAGGGCCGGCATGAGGAGGGAGTAGGTGACGGCCAGGCCGTACAGCACTTGCGAAGGCGAGGACGCGAAGTAGACGGACTCCAACGACGGCGCAGGCGACTCGTCCCCCAGCTTGGCGCGGTCCGAATACAGGCTCCTCAGCTTCCTCACCGTCTCCGCGTCTGCGGTCGCGCAAAAGGAGGGGGGAGTGAGAACGCTAAAGGGCGTAAAGGAAAGGGTGAAGATCTTACCGGCCGGCATGATGTGGAGGAGCGCGCGGGCCCCGTCCCGCAGTTGGGGCGCTCGCAGCGTACTGCCCAGGTCCGACAGCTGGAACAGGAACTGCGCGTACTGCACGTGCCGGGCCATGAGCTGCAGGCGAGGGAAGGACGCGATCAGAATCCTTTCGGCGAGCGGCACTGAAGGAGGAAGGAACTCACCACTCCGGGCAGGCAGTTCTCCGCCTCCTGGGTCCCTTCGAAGTTGGGCCGCCGCGGGGACCCCGTGGAACTGTCCGAACTGCTGTCGGGCGACGAAGGCATGTTGGCGCCCGCTTGCGACAGCTTCGCCGTTATGAGCTGCGAAAACCTCGGAGCGTCGGTCGGTTAACCCGCTCTTTCCGACAATTAATAATTATTGTTAAAAAAAATACCGTCTTGTCCCGCAGGTTGATGCGGGAGATGAGCTTCTGGTCGTCGGCCGCCTCCAGCGGCTCCCCGTTCACGAACAGGTCGACTTTCATGTTGGCGCTGTTGGCCTTCACCCTACAGAGTGAGTCCTCTACCGTCAAGTATCTACACAAGGAACTAAGGAAGGAAGGAAGTAAAGGAGAACGCACCTGTTCAAGATCTGCCTTCTGACGGACGCCAGAGTATCGTTTGTGTGCGTCCATATGTCCAGGTCCTCCACCTGCCTGCCCTGGCTCGGGAAGCGCACGACCAGGGTGACGTGTTTGCCCCGGTGAGCCCTGCTCGAGATAAAAAAACGAAGGTGAGGCATCTTTCGAGACAAATGGAGGGAAACGGGGTAAACCTGGCCATGGGCAGGATGGTCCTCTCGTCGCCGAAGTCGCCGTCGCACTCGCTGATGTACTCGTGCAGCACTTTGAGGACGCGTATCATCCTGGTGGTCTCCTGGCGGATGCGGTTCACGCTGTCCTTGTCCCTCTCGAGCACCGTGATCGTGTCGTACGCCGCTTTCAGGCGGTCGGTGCACGACTGGATGAAGTCCTCGTGGATCTCCACCTGACTAGCCTGCAGGTGCGGTCCCAGGTTCGTGTACGTCTCCTTGAGCAACTCGATGGCCTTGGCCGCGATCTCCTCGCCGCTGCACAGCACCACCTGGGGGCGAAGGATCGCGTTCGACTAAGCGCGTCCGACAGTTCCAGAAATTCAGCTCACCCTCCAAAGGTAATCGAGTCCGATCAGCTCCACGTCGTCCATCAGAAACGTCCTCCTCTTGGACACCAGTTTACCCTCCTTGCAGTTGACGGCTTTGAAGAAGCGGTCGAAGCACCTGCGGGAAAGGAGATTTTACTAAGGAGTTCTTACTCGGGACTCGTAGACCGGCGTTCTTACTTCATCCCGTTCTCGGTGAGAAGGCACGGGTCCAGCTGGAGCACGTTGTTCTCGAAGAAGTCCTTGTTGATCTCCGGGTCGAGGTCCGGTTCCTCGCCCATCAGCTGCGCAAATTTGTTTCTACCGTACTTGCAATTATACGCAAAAGGGGTCGGTTGGTTAAGACGGACCTTGGAGAACCACTTGAAGCACGCCTCCCTGTCGGTAGCGAAGACCGCGTGTTCCGCCAGACACTGCCATATCTGTGACCGAACGACGTCAATACTACGATGGGAAACGCGGAACCTCGACCGTTATACCTGCTTCGCCTGCGGGGAGCAGAGCCACAGCTGGCCGTCCTTGAGCAGGAAGCGGAGGAAGTTGAGCCGTTCCTGGACCTGCTGCACGTGGCTGTAGCGGCTCTCCGGCCAGATGGCGTGCGGGTCGAGGTCCGGAACCTCTGCGGGGGGACGACGCGGCGGAAAAGTCGTGGGCTAGGATCGGCGGCGCGAAACGTACTCACCCTTGGCCAGGCACCTCGCCTTGCGCGTGTAGTCGGTCAGGTTGTCGGCCACCAGGATGACCAGCGAATGCTGCTGCTGCAGGCGGTTGATGATCTCGTGCCGGTAGAACATGTGCGGACTGCGCTGCGCGTGGTTCAGGTTGGCGGGAGCCTGCGGCATTTACCTCGTCGGTCAAAAACTTCCCCCTTACTACCCCGTTTTTTCACTAACCTCCGAGTACAGGCAGCAGATCTCCCTGATCTGCTTCAGCGCCGGCAGCACCCACTTGTCGTTCTTCAGCTCGTCCACGCATTTGTCGAGCCAGTGAGTCTTCTGCGCGTCGCGATCCTGCGTCCGCGGCAAGGATGAACAAAGGAGCTAATCGACGCAACGCCCTCACCCTCACCTGGGAGCAACTGTAATCGAGGATCTTGACGTGAGCCGTCAGCGCTTGGTCCATGATCTCCGTGGGGACGTCGTCGCTGTGCGCCAGGTTCCAGAGCAGCGACAGCACCTTGTGCGCCATCACGCCGTCTTTGTCGTCCTCGGCCAATCTCCTGATCAGCTCCAGCAGCTTCTCCCTCTGCTTGCGGCTCGCGTTCGTCCAACTGGCCTGTTCGTACGGACAGTTAGGCTGGACGTTCACGATCGCTCCAAGCCGCACCACTCCATTTTTCTTTGCCCAATCCCACGCTTGCTACACCACATGCCCACTTTCCCCCTAGATTCCCAGAGATTCCGTTCCCGCTCCACGCCGGGTTTCCCCACTCACGCATCGGCCGCACCGGCTTAACGAACAGCGGCTCGCGCCACTCCAATCGCATCGAGTTTCACCATTCACGGTCGGGTTTTGGCACGTTTGGCAGGTTGGAGCGATCGTGAATGTCCACCTTTAAACGCGCTTGCAAAGAACCCGTAGAGCGCAACGCGTTTACCTGGAAGCAGTCGAACAGGTGATCGAGCTGTTCCGGGGAGAAATCCCACGCCAACTTGGCCAGCAGGTCGTGAACGTTCTTGACGATCGCCTCGTGCTTTCCCGCTTGCGCGGCCCAGATGTTATCCAGATCCTCCAGGTTCAGGGCCTTCTCTTTGATCATGAAGCGGATTATCTTCTCCAGTTTCTCCACGTACTGCGGTTGATGCAAGTTGTCTCGCAACACGATCTGCAGAACTTTATTCTCCTTAATCCATTCCTGGCGTAGAAAAAACAAAACAGATTAATGCGATCGCCGTCCGATCATCCCCTCGCCAAGTTCTCCCGGCACTCACGGCCATCCTCTCCGAAGTTAACCATTCCTCCTCGGCCTCCGGTCCGCCGTGCCGGTGAGAATAGTAAGATACGCTAGCTATCAACTTGTTCACTTCGTTAAGCGCGTTCATCTTGCCGTTGAACGGTGAAATCTGAAGAAGCCTGCGGGGAAGTCAGGCGACCGAGCGATGAGTATACGTCGGTTGGCGAAAGCAGTAGCAACGTTTACGATCCGAACCTCAGTATCATTTTCAATCTGAAGATCTCCAGACCCTTGGCTACGTCATCGTGACTGGGTACGCGCGACACCAGACACTTGAGCGCTTTGATGATGGCCGACAACGCGTCGTTCTTGGCTTCGTTTTTCGCTTCCTTGTTCAACTCTTCGTCCGTCAGATTGTCCAAGAACGCCGGCACAACGTCCTGCGGATAAGCGCGCGGGTACGAGAGTTCCGTTCCTTTCTTAACGTTAAACGGCGATCGCTTACCACTACGGGCATCAAGTATTTCTCGATCGTTCTAACGGTCAGCAATTCGTAACATAAGCCGAAAGGCCTGCAAGAAACGTTCGTGACGGCGCAGGGTCGTTCGAGACAAAAACAGAAAAGAAAAGAAAAGCGAACGCTTGCCGTATTAAAGCGGCTACGACGGGAACGGACAAAGAAGGTCCGTTCTGAAATCTCTCTAGGAGTATCTGAAAGCCGTTCAGTTGCCCGAATTTGTTGACCAGGTCCACCAGCCAGCCCTGCGAAAAAAACGTCACCTTAAATAAGCACAGCTGCGTAAAATGTCGGCGAAAAAAACGAATCACCCTAGGCGTCCTGACGTCCGGCGGCCGAGCGAACAACTCCTCGTCCGGCGTCTGAAACGAGTTTATAGTCAGTATAACGCGGAAGACTTTGGCGAAACCGAGAAAGGGGGCAGGATACCTGACAGCCGGGCGGCACGGTCTCCGACTGCCGGGTGCCGTTGTACGAGTTGAATTTGTTGGCGGGATTGAGGGCCATGGCCAGAAGGTCGAGCAGTGGGAACCAATCGTGGTTCAGCTTGGTGACGCAGAGCTCGACGAGGCGCTCGCAGTTCTTCATGATGCACCGCTGCAAAGACGCGAGCCGGTTAGGGAAATTGCAAATGCAAGTTTTCTCGCCGAGCGAGTGCGGACCGGCCTTTACGACAGCCCTTACGTGAATCTCGAACTTCCAGCCGCTGACCGCCTCGTCGGTCAGTATCTTGGTGAAAGAGACGGTGAGACCGTCTCGGAAAAACCTCTGGCACGCCTCGCTCCTCGTGTCCAGACCTGCGAACGGCGAAAGCTTCTTTATGAATTCCGGCAAACGAGGATTAAGAGAGAAGGGAAAGCTTGATGATGACCTCTCTTGCACAGGTCGATGGACGCCTCCAGAAGCAACTCCAGCTCTCCCTTGGGCAGCACCGGCACCACCCACCTTGACCGGTTGATCATCTCGTCCAAGCGAGCCAGCTCGGCATGTAAGAAGTCCGGTTGCTGGGCGTCTTGGTGCTCGTCTTGGGCGTCCGCGTCGGCGTCTTGCGGCGCTCCGTCCTCCTGCACATGTTTATTTCAATCTTCTTACAACCGGCATCTTTAAGAAGAATAATAGTTAATATACCTCGCTCGTCTGCTGCTGTTGCTGTTGCGGTTGCTGGTGAGTGTTGGGAGCCATGTTGTTGTCGTGCGTCGATTCGCTCGATCCTCCTCTCATGGCGATCGTCATCCTTCAATCAACTGTCATCCGAACCAAGCCTGTTGTATAGTGTGTAATATGGAGAGAGAGAATAAGAAATTGGCTGCCATGGCCGCTCACTATATACATACTGCATGTATAGTAGGCGTAGTTTGTATTCCTCGTTATTCGCCCCGAATAAACGCTC
>WWPM01023998.1:0-16439 GCA_023279145.1 Glomeris maerens
TCGCGGCCACTCCCTTCGCATCGAGCCTCGCCCTCCGTGGCCGACTCTACTGAGCGTCCTCTACCGCCACGAATTTGAACTGCTCAAACCAACTGAAACAAGCAACCCGAGCGCATCGTGCATCAAAGTTGCTCCATCCATTTCAAACTGGAAGATGCTCCTGCGTTTCCGCTAATGCATTAAAAAACAGCATGCTTGCCAAAATGAAGAAAGGCGATAAGATCCAAGAAAATCAACGTCCTTACAGATTATAAGTACCAATTTTAAACGCGCCATTTACAAATTTGCTATCGCATTAATTACGTACGTATCGCATTAACGTCCGTTTAATTCCTTATTCCTGTATATAAATCCCACCAGATACTATGCATAACAGGGATCAACTTCCAGCGGCGATCTCTCATAGTAAGTATGTAATTAAATTAGTAATAAATTAAAACATGGTTTTCAAATTGAGGGGACGTTCATTGACGCGACGTCAGTTACTTCGGGAAAGTTAACTTTTAGTATTATACACAAAGTTCTTTATAACTTTAAATCACATACAAATATTGTCAATGAAATTGTAGAAAAATTCAAGCTTTTCACTGGGAAATATACGAATTTACGTACGCAATGACGTCACAAGTACGATTTGACGTCACACGCCGAGTTAAATTGGACTTGAAACGCCTAGAAATTTGTGTTGCCACTAATATTCCGAAAAATCCTTTCAAATTTACACAGGGATACGTGGAACTTCACGTAACTCCTTTGCGGACGGATTTGCGGAGGATCAAGTTGAACAGCAAGCAATGCCATATCCTCATATACTTTTTCTTTAAAAACAATATATAAAAGTTCAACTGTTTGTGTCCTTAACAGAGAAGTTTACGTGTTTATAGGATCTGCGTAAATGAGATAGAAGCGTCTTTCCTGTACAACGATCCCACGCTTGAAATCTGCCAAGGCGACACGAAACAGTGAGATCTTCAAAAAAGACTTAATTGTGGGACCATTTAGATTAGAATTTAGAAATAAACAGCCTTTTGAATTATGCTACATAATGATTAGTTTTGGACTTTGTCAGCTGCCAAATTAACTGTCTTCAAAGATATGTTTTTAGTGCAATAATAAACAGGGGAAAATTTCAGAATTAACCCTTTGTTTATTGTGAACTGCATTAAATTGAGAACAATTGAAGTGGGCCCCTTTTAACCTGAAAAGTAAAGGCCCTTTGGGTTTTCAAAACAAAACAGGTTTCCGACCAAACATGCTTCAACAATGCTATATTAAAGTTTTAATTATCTAGTCTCGGCTAGAATTGAAATTTAATTCTACTAATTAGCCCTTTAGATTTCTGTTTATTGACGCGTATCAAATTGAGAACATCTCGATTTAAATTAAGGCCCAAACAGGCCCTAAAGGGTTGAGAAAAGCAATGGGCAAAGGCAGCAATAAGAGGGGGGTTTGGGGCCATTACATCAGGGCTTTTGGGAATGTAAAAGCAAGGACCTACGTTCAAGTTTGAACGTTTAATTTGTGTTTGGTCATTTTATAATTGGGGGAATTAAATGTACAACAAATGGGTACGTCTATTAAAAGTCAGATTCCTACTCGGTAAGTTTGTTTTTATTTAAGAGATGGGGAATTCATTTGTTGCTCTAGATGCAACGCGGCGTTTTACTCGAACTGTCACTTGAACGCGGTGCAATCCGTCGATTCGGATCTGGGAAACGGGGAACTGACCGTAAGGATACCGTCGGAAGCCTTTCACTTCGTCCAAGGTTTTTTTTTGTTTCTCGCTTTCCGAATCTAATCGAAGCACGGTGCGATAAGTTCCAACCGATTTTACTAGATTTGAAACAACTGCGCGTCAGCATCGAGTTCTCGTTGGAGCACCCGCAAGGCGGGATACAGTTCGTCGTGCCGGACGTGGAAGGGACATTGGCGGAAGTAAAGATGACAATTTTGAAATGGGGGGGATTCAAGCTGTCTTAAAATTAACGAAATAACTTTTGTTTCCCCCAATCCAGAAAGGCGCTCACATGTTTACGTACGGCCACGAAAATTCCTCGCGGTTCGTATTTTTCCCCACAATTATATCGTGACCGTACAACGAACCAATCGGTGTCTTTTTAACCGCCCGTCGAACAGGTTATGGTTCCCGTGCGTGGACACGTACTCGGAACCGTGCACTTGGAAACTGGAGTTCACGGTGGACGTAAGCCTTTCCGCGGTGTCGTGCGGGGACCTTTTGGAAGTGGTCTACACGGCGGACATGCGCAAGAGGACCTATCACTATTACCTGTGCACGCCGACTTGCGCCCCGAACATCGCCCTCGCGGTCGGGTACGTAGAAGAGAAATCCCCCCCCTTTCCTCACGGTCCCGAAAGTAACCGCTTATTCTCTCGCAGGCCCTTCGAAGTGGTGGTCGACCCGCACATGCACGAAGTGACGCACTTCTGCCTTCCTCATCTCAAGTCCGTGCTCCAATGTTCCACGAGTTTCCTTCACGAGGTGCTGTAGTAATGCAAACCCAGTGTGGGAAATAAAAGCGTGTTGAAATCGAGAAATACCCGCAGGCTTTCGAGTTCTACGAGGAACTGCTGTCCAGCCGCTACCCGTATTCCTGTTACAAGCAGGTTTTCGTGGACGAAGCCTACGAGGACATCACGTCTTACGCTACTTTGACGATAGCCAGGTCCGTTGTTCGCAAAAAAGCTTCTTTTCTCCCGGCAACTTTGCTGAAAATATTTACTTTCAGCACGAACCTGCTGCACGCAAAGTTCATAATAGAGCAGACGTACGTGTCGCGGACGCTGATGGCGCAAGCGGTGGCCGAGCAGTTCTTCGGCTGCTTCATCAGCATGAATTCTTGGTAAGCGATCCGTCCCGATCTTGTAGAGAATCTACCAAAGTTGTATTTAGCCCCGATGATGGTTGGCATCGAATGAAGTGGGACACATATTTTGGCTCTAATTTACAGTGTTTTGATAATGTTGTATTGAATTCTAATAAAGATTCCTCTTCCGAGAGGGATATTTCGCGTCAAAACTCTCTACGGTTCCAAATAAAAGGGCTCCAATGTTGTCCTGGGACCTCGAGATTGTTTCGGGATAAAACAATATTCTACGCTTTTATTTCAGGTCGGACGCGTGGCTCCCGAAAGGCATTTCTCGGTACTTGAGCGGCTTGTTCGTCAAGAAGGCTTTCGGCAACAACGAGCACAGATGGTGGATCCGAGAGGTTGGTTCCCGCGTATTTAGACGGCGAAAATACCCGGTTGTTAAGCGAGACCAACCTCAATTTAAAACCCGGCTCAAATTCTCCCGCTACAGTAGAGTGAGTCCCGGTTATCCGATGCTCCGTGTTAACCGCGGTTAAACCGGAAATACTCGGATAAGCCGAACATTGGGTGACCGTCATTGTTTTGCCACGCCCAACAAAAGATTCAGTTGCTCTATTTTTAAGGAATTGCTGAAGGTGATCGAATACGAGCAGAGGTTCGGCGGACTCGTGTTGGACTGCAGCGCTCTGCCCGCGACACCTCTGGTCATCTCGACCGGTTCTTCGGGAACAAACCTCGCCGCGTCCTCGTCTGCCGGTTCCGGCAGGGAACGGGGTTTCTATTTCCCGCCTCAGCACCTTCACACTTGCTCGTGGGTGTACCTAGAGACCATGTGGAGAAAGGCTCACTTGGTCATCCGGATGCTGGAGGACCGTATCGGACGGGAACTCTTACTCCAGGTAGGGTTGTCGTAAGTGAGAACTTCCGAAAAGGGTTATTACGGTCGTATCGTTCGACCGCGCAGGTGTTCAACAAGTTGCTGTCCCTAGCCGGGATCGCGGCGCAGCAGAAATGCGGCATAAACTCGTGGCTGAACATGCTGCTGTCCACGTCCAGTTTCCTCAAGGCGATCTTCACGGTGACGGGCAAGGACATGCTCACTTTCTTCGACCAGTGGGTGCGCGACGGGGGACACGCCAAGTTCAACGGGGCTTTCGTGTTCAACCGCAAGCGCAACACGGTCGAGCTCGAGATCCGGCAGGAGACCAACCCGGGAATGGGCATCAAGAAATACGTGGTGAGGAAGGGTAATTTGCTTTTGAAAGAGAAGTTGGAGTTATGATTAAAAAATAAAAAAAGAACCCGTGTTTCACTCGAGAGTTGAGTTTCCCTTCGCTTCTTGCTCAGTAAATGTTTTCATATTAACATCAAATTTTTACTACACGTTAATAAAGTTCCCCGAGCATTTTGAAGAATAGTCTAAAGAAACCCCTTTTCCATAGAATTGGAGGAAAAACAGAAATGAAGTGCCAAATGTGATGTCTTTTGGATTTTATTCACGAGACCGAGTAAAATCGCCAAATTTACAGCCTCGTGAATTTGAAAAGTTGAATATAAAATAACCCTTTAATTGAGTACTTTGGAAAACAGTCAGCTAAAATGTATGTTGTTTTTGTTTTCGGGGGGAAACCCAAAAGGGCCCTTTGATGGTTACCGTTCAAGAGTTGGACGGCACTTTCAAACACACTCTTCAGATCGAAGGACCGGTCGCGAAACACGACATCACGTGCCATTCCAAGAGTCGAAGGTCTATATTTTTACCCTTATTACTATTATTACATTTGGACCTCTGCGAAAACTACCTTAACTTGCAGAAACAAGAAGAAGAAGATCCCGCTGTGCACCGGCGAAGAAGTGGAGATGGACATGACCGCGATGGAGTTTGTATTACCTTAGAGAACCCTAAAGGGGCAATAGATTTTTCCTAAAACTGCACTGTCTAGGTTGTCTGTCCTATAACCGTAGAGCCTTACTAAACACACGATAAGAACCAACAAAATGTTAACTGGACTGCAATTCGTGTATTTGTTGCTTTCGGCTAGTGCGGACTCCCCGGTACTTTGGATCAGAGTCGATCCCGAAATCTGCCTTCTGCGCCAAGTGCTGTTCGAGCAACCCGACTACCAGTGGCAGTACCAACTGCGTTACGAACGGGACGTGACCGCGCAAGCCGAGGTACGGGTTTTACCGAGCGACCCGATCGAGTGACCGCATTTTACAATCCGCTTATATATATACAAAGGCCATCCTGGCGTTGGAACGGTTCCCCACGAGAGCCACGAGGCTCGCGTTGACGGACACCATCGAGAACGATCCTTGTTTCTACAAGGTCCGTTGCGCAGCCGCCAGGTGTTTGACAAAGGTGCAACTCGCAACTTTAGGTTCATTTAAGACTCGACGAGGACCTTTGAGAAATACACGTACCTTTTTATCTCGCTTCGTTAAAGGTTGCCAACGCCATGGAGGCGAACTGGACGGGACCTCCGGCTATGCTGACCATCTTCCGCAAGCTGTTCGGATCGCATTCGTGCTCCACGATAGTCCGTCAGAATAACTTCACCAACCTCCAGCATTACTACCTGCAAAAGGTACAAAAGGTCTAAACTCGAGTGGAGGGGGAAAGTAGCAAGTGAATGATGGGGCTAAATAAATGTTATATAATCCATAAATAAGTAAATAAGTGCACCGTGTACATACTACATTTGCTGTTACGCCTTACCCGAAGCCTCGCTGTTCCACTTATCCATTTCCGTTCTAAGTCTTACTAGTATCTTTACCCCTTTCCCTTACAAACCCCAATGCATCTTCTAGATTTCCCTGCCCCGTAACATTTCCCAACATCTTAGACTTCCCACCCGTGTCATGTCTAATAGACCGTAATTGTTCCAAATGTACGTATATTTGGACCGGTGGTAATGATACGGTAACGTTCACGCAGACCATACCTCTGGCGATGGCCGGCCTGCGCAACGTGCACGGCATCTGTCCTCCCGACGTGCTCACGTTCCTCCTGGACCTGTTCAAGTACAATGACAACTCCAAGAACAAGGTGATTAGAACGAGAAACGATACAGAATTAAAGCCGCGAATAAACGTCGTTATTGTTTTTACGTAATGTAATCGATCGCAGTGGTGTAACCGGGGTTTTGAAAAGAAGCTCACCTTTTTTTAACGGTTGGAAACCCGCTCCAACACGGCAGTTTCTTAGTAGAACTTGTCTCTTTAGTTTTCAGACAACTACTACAGAGCCGCTCTCCTGGAAGCGCTGGGAGAAACTGTTACGCCCGTCGTGTCTATGGTTACGCAAACAGGGTAAACGGAAACACGTTGTCGCGTACTGGAACCTTTTCTCAGATTTACTTTGCAAAAATACCAGGCAATCTTTCACGGCCGATTCGCTGCCCACGGACACCAAACTGATACTGGAGGAGATCACGCGCTGCCTGAACCTGGAGAAGATGTTATCTTGCTACAAGTTCACGGTCACCGTCAGGTACGTAACATGTCTCGCGTCACGATCGTCCCGACAACGATTTCTTTCGCAGTTGCCTGAAGGCCGTACGGAAGCTTCAGAAATGCGGCCATCTCCCGAGCACGCCTTCGTTGTTCCGCCACTACGCGGCGTACGGCCAGTTCATCGATGTTCGGTGCGCGGCCGTGGAAGTGCTAACCGATTTCACTAGAGGTGAGTGGTAACGATCACGGTACCAGGTCAAATAAATACTACACGGATCGTAAATCTCCAACAGCTGACGGGAAGCCGGAAGACCTGGAATTCTTGCTGGATTTTGTCGAAAAGGATCCGGTGCCGTTCTTCAGGTCCTTACGGAGCAACGTACGGGTGGCTCGGTATCGCTACGTAGTTTAACGCTCCCGCTTTTGGTTCCCGTAGGCATTTCATTTTGCAATCTCTGATCGCGCTTCCGCCGTTTCAACGCGGGAGGGATTCGGTGCTGAACACGGACAAGCTGGTCAACAAGTTGTGGATGCTCATGAAGTACGTTATCCCTTTTGACGAAAAGGGTTAAAGACGTAACGCCTTATTTAATGGTTATCGCAGCAACGGTGCTTCCCACGACTCGAGGATCAGATGCGGAGTCGTCGATCTCTTTTACACTCTGCACGGCACCGGACGTCCAAATTGCCTTCCGACTTCCGAAGCAAGTGACATTTTGTTTATTACTTTTCCCCGAACCGCGTTCATTGCGATTTTACCCTTGCGAGATACAGCTGGCGATGGTCGTCAACCTGAAGGAGAAGAAGACCCACATGACGAAAGCCGCAGCGGTAGTGCCGCATCCGGTTCAGATCGAGATCGCGGAAGAGGTGACGTGAGATGAGCCCGACCAACTCGGGGGAACGAGTAATATCGGCAGCGTTACGCCGTTTCAGAAAATGGAGCGGACCGTGATCGAGGAGGTGATCGTGTCGATCGCGGCGCCGATGGACGTGGCGAATTCCGAGGAAGTGGCCACGACCATGGAGGACCTTCCGATCGTCACTGTCGGCGTGAAGAGGAAAGCCACCAGTCCTCTCCTATCGCCGGACTTTGGCCAAGTCATCGAGCTGGAATCGGAAGTTCTGATTTCTTCCAAGGTATAATCAGTCCTTTGTTTGTAGTTATTAAATTTCAAGTTGCAATCCTTAAATGCGGACCGACACAAGGTTTTCTAATGTACCCTGGAAATTGCACCGAAGAACAATCTGCAAAGGGATGAAACTACGGCTTCCTTCGGAAGTTCTTAAGAAACGTTTTTACTTAAGATTTTTAACACGAGGGACCGCAGAAAGGCTCTTGCTTGTGAAATGCGCGAGGGAAAAGAACCACATTGATGGCAAACGAAATGATGATTCTTACGTAACATCTTATTCAGTTTTTTATGCTGAACAAGGTAAATATTATCTTAACCCCAAATGCGCAACACAATTAGTACGTGCTTGCATCGTGCTCACCCTCCATTGCAAGCAGACACATATACAGAGTTCCTCATGTTTGGTTTTAATTTCTTAAAACCAATTCGAAAAGGAAATCAGTCTTATTTGTTGGCGGCGATTGTTCTTCAGTGTAATTTTCATTGTGCCTTGCCTCGCCCGTTCACCTTTTAATAAATGTCCCTAACATTTTTGTTTGGGAAATAGGAAATGGCGCCCGAGGTTGCGAACCCGGCTGCCGGCGGCAACGACTCGAACCCGGCGTTCAGCGTTAGCGACGTGTGTTCGGAAAGCTCCCAGTCGCTACCCGGAGTCGCGGGTACGTATCGTTTGATTGCGTACTACTCTTTATAAACAAGGTGCCCCCAAAATCAGCCTGTAATAAGACTTATACTACGCAGGCCCCGTCGGCGAACACCCGATCGGCTTCGACCCCAGCATGTTCCGCGGCAAGGACGAGGCCAAAGCGGGGAGCCATTCGAGAGACGAAGGCAACCGTTCGCACAGGGCCAAGAGGAAGAAGGAGAAGAAGAAGAAGCACAAACACAAGCATAGGCACAGGCACGAGCGCCACGATAGGCCGGAGGGTTCGGAAGGGAACAGCAAGGACCGGGAGAAAGTTTGCAGCTCGCTCGGAAGCAGCGTGTCGAGTCCCGCCACGTTCGCGAGTCCCATGCACGAAGTCATATGATTTGTAATTTTTAAATAAATAAATAAAGTTTCTTGGTGCAAATGCCTTCTTAACTTAGTGTCGAACTTGTACAGGGTGGGGCTTTTTTGATAATAAGTTGCAAGCGGTGACAGATAAGATGGGAAATGCGATTACGGATAGTGATCACCAGTGTTGGGCGCTTCCGGTACACCCACCGGAAGTGACCTCGGACACGTGCGTCAAAGTCTGCATATACGCAACTTTCTTGCCAACAGTAAGGGGAGGCGAAGTAGAAGGCAACTGCGGACCTTCTATGTGAACGATCCCCCAGTTACGTAGACCACCCATCCTCTTTCAGAACATCATTGCGATTGAAAGAGTCGATGTTCAAATACTTGCAGCTGAACGAAGAGGCTCAGATTACAATATAGTAGAGTCTCGATTAACTGCAGGGGGGTCAGGGCTTGGCCTTCCGTGGATAATCGAAGAAGCGAATAACACGGAGCATAGTCAAAAAATAAAATATTTTCCACTTTACACACTGTACGTATTCCGTACTATACATATATAAACAAATTTACATTGTGCCTCTGCTGTCTAAAGAGCAACTGAATCTTTGTTGGGCGTGACAAAACAATGACGGTCACCCAAAGTTCGGCTTATCCAAGTATTTCCGGTTTAACCGCGGTTAACACGGAGCATCGGATAACCGGGGCTCTACTGTATTTAAAAAAAATAACATTCAAAAACTTATTTCCAGGAATTTGAAATACGCATTTTCATCTTCAGATGCCTTTTCCCTGCGAAGATCAAAACTAAGTATGTGAATTAGTGAAAACCACGCGCAAGTAATTTTGAATGCAAATATCGAACAACAATTACTATAGCTAGCTGGGAATGTGCTTCTTTATCTACGGATCTCGATAGTATTTTGAATTTCTGCTGGGGAAAAACAATACGGTTTGATACCTTTGGCAGTGAATGAAGCATTTGTATGTTTTATAAATTTCCAGTCTAGATGTCTTCGAAAACAATTTGCAATAAAACAAAGTCCAAAAATATACCACTAGTAATTCAAAATGGGGCCATGGACAAATTTTTCCCCATATACTTTTCATATGTAATTTAATTTACAAACGTAAAAAGCGCACAACCGCCACGTCGTGCGCGTACATCGAGGGTTTTTCACGAAAAGTATTGACTTGTTACGGTATAAATAATTGCAATTTGATGTAATCGCCACATTTTAATGTTACTATGTTGAAAAACGGCCAGAGGAGAGAGAAAATGAGATGGTCGCGATTTGTCTGTTTGGCGTTATAAAAGTAGCCTATTTCATATGTACATCATTATATATATACGGTCATTTTTCGTATCTTTATACATATATATAATATAATATATTCATCTGTCGCGGAATTTATAATAGACTTCTGTTCGTTTACGATCTGTCCCTAGATTTTCAATTACTCAACTCATGGTAATATAACTTACAACAGTACAGAAGATAATATTCAAGAGAAATATAGGTCTTATTATAACCGTAAAAAGGTGTGCAAAGTTGTTTCAGCCATGTTCCGAATTTGAACCTTCATCCACCCGATTATGTTCTCATTCTTATTCAACCCGATCAACCCAAAGTTGCTAGGGGAAAATCAACACAAACATTTGTTTTCGCGTACAATATTTACACTTGCAAGACTATCTTATGAAGGCATCGTTATTTGGTGTCCATATCCGAATCCAAATCTAGTTTTAAATATTAATTACCCCGTAGAAATTGTTTCCCGCCCCTTTTTAACTGCGCAATGTCGGCCGTTTTCGAATGAATCCCCCAGAACAGCCGTTCCACCAATCAGATTCCGTGTTTGATTTCGTTCTATAAATGTTTGAATTCGCCTTGTTTGATTTCTTTCAACTAATGATCGGTTCGCAACAGTCATTGATATATCAGTTCTAATTTGTTTGATTTTTCCCTTCAAAATGTTTCGAGTTCGTTCGATTTTCTGAGTGAATCGTTCCGGAATGAAACCGACATGACCGTTGGAAACCGTTTAAATTGAGATTTGATTGGACACCACCACTTCCACCAATCAGATTCCACTTTACACTATTTTGAATTCGTTCCAGAATGAAAAAGACACGACAGTTGGAAATACATAGTTCTAAATTGAAATGTGATTGGATAGCCGTTTCACCAATCACATGCCATCTCTCACTTTTTGAATTCGTTCCGGAATGAAACCGAACCGTTGGAAACCGTTCAAATTGAGATTTGATTGGACACCACTTCCACCAATCAGATTCCACGTTACACCGTTTTGAATTCGTTCCGGGAATTAAACCAAAATGACCGTTGGAAATCGATCAAATTGAAATGTGATTGGACAGCCGTTCCGCCAATCAGGCTCCACGTTCCACTTTTTCGAATTCGTTCCGGAATGAAATCGACATGACCGTTGGAAAACCATTACAATCATCCATCTTCTTCACTCGGCGATCGAATTCAAAACTTATATACCGTACCCACATGTATATAAATTTGCATACGCTTTTCACTTTAAAAAAACAAAAACAAAAAAAAGAAACCTTATACACATTATTTCAATAAAAATGATGAGGAAAACGGCTGAGTGAACGGATGAGCGAGAGAGCATCATATCCCAAGCAAAGGAAGAGGGGGCGAAAAATGCCTTCGGGTTTAACGTTAATAATAAAATAATAATAATAATAGTTAAACTAGATGATAATTAAACATATATGTATATATATATATATATACGGACTAGGTTGCCACTGCGGGTCTACATCGGATCTCAGTTTTCAAAATAAGACGCGGCGCGGGCAACGTGATTTCCAATCGTCTTATATCATATGTACAACCGTTATTACATATATAACATTTCTTCCAGTCATTCGCTCTCTCTCGCTCTACCTTGCAACAACGCAAACAACCGACCGCCATCTCTGCCGTGACGAATTTATCGGGGCAAACCCACACACGTACACACAACAAACAAACAAACAAACAAACAACCGAATTAACCAAGCAAACGAGCACGAGGACCATGACAAGAAACAAACAAAACACGATGCCTAGATGCCCCATCTTGTCTCTTAACCAACCCACATTCACTCGTGAAAGATTAAACTCCCCCGCTTTTTTGATGTTGCCGTTCCGACAGAGAACAAAGAAACGGATCCCGCGGACTCGGACGAGTCCCCGGGATGAAAATTGCACGTTGTCTTAAAAAGCGTTCGTCTCTCTCTCCCGACGCAAACGTCGCGTAGTAATCTAAAATAAAAATGGTCGCGGAGGGGATATTCCTTATTTTAGATTTTAGAGTTCACCTGAGATGCGCTTCTTTTTTTCCCCCCATCCTTCTTCCTGATTGCGCGCACTTCGCTTCCCGAAAACGTTGGGCAAGTGTCGTGCGCTCCTCAACTTACTCGCGTACGACGACCGCGGGTCCCCCGCGCTGTCCCCGTTTCACTTCATGTGTAACGAGAGAACCGTTACGGGGAACGAATTTTGTGAGTTGGCCCACTCTCAAAAAACACTATGGCTCATCCATCAAGCGCGGCGCAACCGGTCCTATCTGTTGTCCCGCGAGTAGCGTCTCCGCTTCTGAGGCAGCGTGTCGTTGCATCCTTCGTAAAAAACAGAAACCCACAGGGGGGAATGAATCGGACACGGTTACAAATTTAAGAAAATTTCCTACAAGTAATTTCGAGAGGGTACCGTAGAAAAACGCTGTCAGTTTTGTCGATATTGCCACAAGGGGCGAGTAAGTGACCGATTGGGTCTTAACAGTTAAGTCGAATTCAGAATAATAGCCATTCGCCCAAACATCGGTTCAATTAATCGATGCAATTAATAAGGTTCAAGACACCTGTCAGTTTACACGTCACCGCCCCCTTGTCCGATTGGTTGCAGTGCGAAGGAACCGGAAATAAGAACGTAGGGCGTATTCGGCGATTCATCCGGTCGATCCGAGCCGACGGACCGTGTGACGTCGCGACCGATTCATGCCGGGAACCCAAACGAGTTGGTTTGTTGAACGCGAATTTCAGTACGGCTGGAATACTCAAAATGGCGGATTACGTGTCGTGCGTTTGCGATGGCACGTTGTCACTAACCACTTTAGACATTAAAGTCTTGTTTCCTTTCTGTAATTCTAGTTTTTTTACAAATATAACTAGTTAAGTGGATCAAATTTGACTACTGCATTTACTATTCAACGATTGATATGTATACCTTTATTTAATTTGTGCATCCCTAATTCGGTCAAATGGCACAAAAACCGTGACTGAACATCTTGTCCGAGTTGAGTTAGCCGAGAAATTTTCGGCTGACACGGCAGTCAGTCAAAATGACGTCAGTCCTCGGTAGACTGATTTTCCGAACAAAAAACCCATTCAGTTCACCGAGGCCGAAGCTCAGTCGGCTGGGTGGAAATTGAGTTGTCGAATACGCCCATAGCGTTATATTTCCGGTTCCTTCTTCGAGTGAGAGAGCGATACAAAGTGCACTGACCAATCCTAGCGCAAGCGTTTCGATCGTAACCGCCCACTTTGTTGCAACAAGAGGCTGAACGCGTCCGTTCCCTTCAACTACAAACCCGGTATTTACCCGTGATGACGCTGGACCGCGTCTTCCTTTTGCCCACCGACTCCGAATGCTCCTCGATGCGCGCGTGACCGCTCTGGGAAGGCTTGTCGACTTCCCGCGTCTTCCCACGGTTCGTACCTACGGACGCGGAATCGCCGTTAAGATCGCCGAGAACCCGGGCGTTGGGAAAACTAGCCGAACCTCTCGGCGGAGTCCTGCGGGACCTTTCCGGCTGCCTGGCGGACCTCTGGCTCGTACCGATAAGGCGGTCGTCTTTCCGGCCCCCGGGTCCCACGGCGGCGTTGGCGTTGGCGTTTGCGTTGGAGGAGGCCCCGGAGGAAGCGTCTTTGTGATTCGCGCTGGCGCACTTGGCGTCTTCCTTGCGACCGACGTGGCGGACCTTGACGTTGCGACCGATGGCGCGGTCGTCTCGCGGGGGCCTCGAGCCCTTCGATTTGGTGGCCAGCTCGCTCAGCGTCACCTCGTCGTCGCTCGAGTCCTCGGAACCACCGACACCTTAAAAAGAAAAAAAAAGGCATTCGTGTTTTCACGGATTAAAAGTTTACTGCTGGAAATCTCAATCGCCTAATCGTAATTCAAAATGTCAGAGGCGCTTCCGGAGTTGGAACAATTCTCTCTTTAAAGAAGAGCGCAGCATTTTGGCATCGTTCACTTTGATTTCAGATTTGGAAAACCTCTCTGCACTTCTCCTTGAAACTGTGAAATTGAAGAATACCTTTGAGCCTCGCCCCGTCTTCCTTTTTGTACTTGACGTTCCTGCTCGCGCAGGCCCTTGCCGCCGCTTCCGGGGCACCGCCACCGCCACCGCCACCACCGACGACCACCGAGTTATGCTTAGCGGAAGACGTCCTTTTGGGGCCGTCCTCGACTCCCATGCAGGCCTTGATGAGCTCGGCCGCGTTCTCCGAACACTTACGCTTCAGGGGCTTCGAGTAGAAGTCGATAGCCGCCGTTGGCTGCTGCGCGTGCGAGGGGCTCTTGGACCGTTGGTTCTGGTTCTGGTGATGGTGGTGCTGTACGTCGCCCCACCTCTGGCCGCCATCGTCCCCCAGCGCAACCGCGTCGTACTCGGCTTCCCCGTCCGTCTCCAGGGTCGCGTTCGACCCCCTGCGTCCCACCACCACCGACTCTCCCCCACCGTCCGCGTCGCTCAGCTTCCTCTTCCCGATCCTCGCCGCTGGGGCTAGGGCCACCGCCCCGTCTTCCTTGTGGGGCAGGTCCCCGAAAAGGGCCGTCGCTTCGGGGGCTCCCCCCGTTCCGTCCGCGGCGTCGGGGGCCCAATCGGCCGAGTTCCCGCTGCCGTTGCCTCCGCCACCGGTCGGCGTCGGGGTCCTCTTGCCCCTACCGGGGCAAGGGCTCACGACGAGTCTCGAGTTGTACCTGGTGGAGCGCGTGGACCTCCTCAGGCTCTCCTCTTCCACCTCGGCCCCCGCGTCCGCCGTCGAGGACGGGGCCGCGTCCTTCCGTTCCGCCGCAGCGGAAGCCGAAACCGCCGGGTCCCTGCTCTTGGAAGCCCTGAAAATGTAGTTGTGGTCGCCGGCCGTGACGCTCTCGCACGCGAGCAGCGCTTCCTCCGGTTCCGGGGACACTGTCCCTTCCCGCCGCTTGCCACCCCTCCTCGGGGAAGCGGAGTTGGAGCGGGTGGCGTTGCCGCCGCAGACCGGGCTGGGCGGAAGCCCCAGCGTGGGAGGCGAAGGGGTCTGGGGGTCGTACAGGGAGTTGGAGTCCCTGGACGTGGACCTGCTGGATAACCTGTCCAGAGTCGGGGGCCCGTTGGTCGCGGCGACGCCGCACTCGTCGAGGTCTTTCGCGGTCAGCAAAGGGCAGTTCCCCCCAGTCGGGGCGACGGTGGTAGCCAACTCCTCGTCCTCTTCGTCGTTCGCGGCCGTGGACCCGAAGGGCAGGCGCGGGGAAAGGGAGTTGGGACCGTTCTCGTAGCTAGTTGGGGCCCCCTCCTCGTCCTCGTCGTCGTCATCCTCGACGCGGGCAGTGGGGCTTTCGGCCTCTTCGCCCACGTGGTTCGCCTCCGGTGTTCCTTCCGAGTTCCGCGATTCGCCAGCCACGTGTTCGGCATCTTGTTTTCAATAAAAAAAACCAATTGGACAGTATTAAGAAACTACGTAGACATGGGCAACCAAAGGTATTCTGATCGGAAAGTCCAGCATATATATTACAAAAACCCTTTCTTGGCCATTAAAGCGCCCAATTTACTCGAACAAGCGCGAATTAAACCTCTCCTTGAACAAATGCCGCAATAAACTCGCACTTCAAAACGGTTGGCTGTTTACGAAATTTAAAACTAACTCGTCCGTAGTTCAACCGGAAATCTCAGCCTCTGTATGAAACGGAACCACTTACCTGGTCCCGCAAAAGGTCCGGTTTCCAATAACGGACGTCGCGAGTTCGTTTGAATCGAAAGGAAATATTAGTAACATCGCGTATAATAACGTTTGAGGCGACTTGAAACTCTCACCTGTAACTACGACGACGCTTCTCCTTTCGACGACCTCGTCCGTCAACGCGGTTTCCGCATCCCCGCTTACGTCCGCTTCCGCGAGCGCCACGTTCCCCGCAGGAGGGTCCGTAACCGCGTCGTCCTTCCCGGCCTCGCGCGAGTCCTCCGTCTTCTCGTCACCGACGTCTTCCGTCACGAGAGTCACCTCGTCCAACCCGTCCGCCTCTTCTGGCCAATCTTCCACGCGTCTCGTCCCGTCCTCCAACGACGACACTACTGGCGCGGTCGTAGTCTCACTAACATCGCCTTCGTCCGCCGCGGCCGCTTCGCACCGAACCTCGCCGCTCTCGTCCACGCTCACTGCCCGGTACGCGGCGTTCGTCTCGTCGGGGGCGGCCGTTTCGGCGGCGACGTTGCCGTCGTACCCCGACTGCTTGTCGGACAGCGCGTCCATCGACTCCACGCCGGAGTCCTCGTAAGCGGAACCCCTGGTCGGGGCCCTTTCCCCGGAAGACGACCGGCTGCTCGGGTCCCCGCCGCTCTCCTCGCCGGTCGAGTTCACCTGGGCCGAGTCGGGGCTGCTGCCGCTCGGCGAGGCCGAAGCGGGGGAGGAAGCCGTGGCCGGGGCCATCGCGGCCCGCACTAGGGCCGACAGGCGAAGGGGCCCTTCGACGACGCCGAGGCCCCCGTCGCCGCCGGCCGGAGCGGCGGCGGCGACCACGAGGCCCTCTTCGTCTTCGTCTTCCTCGGCCGCGGCGAGGAGCCGCGCGAAGTGCACCCTCTCCCTCTGGCTGAGCTTGGGGCCGACGGAAGGCACTTGGATGACCGTCGCGTTGTCGCGGGCCGACAGCCGACACTCCACCAGTTTCACCAGCGTCTGGACGTTGGCCGTGGCCGCGGTCACCGCGGCGTCCAAAGGCGGTTCCTCCTCGGCCC
>WWPM01024001.1:0-23919 GCA_023279145.1 Glomeris maerens
CGATCCCGCCAGCGTTTTGCATTAAATATTGCAAAAGTATCGATGCGAATGGAAAATAAAAGAAAGCACGTCATTCATTATTTTTATTCTTAAAATTATCGCTAAAATATTAACAATTAAGAGAACGGAGTGTCTAAAGTTATTAGTATAGGATTAAAATAATGAAAGTTTGCATAAAGCATGCAGCACAATACAGTTCTTCACTAGAATATACTCACATCTGACATTCAGGAAATATCCAAATGAAGCAAAGTCCCCAAACTGGTGTCTTGTAGAACAACGATACCATCCAGTGTGACTTCTTTCAATTGAAGTGAAGTTTATAAATCCATCTTTAGTCTGCTCAAATGGCAGGGATGCATCATCTAACAATATTCAAAAATTGTAACGAAAGGCAACATTCGCTATTAATACAGATACGTATAATTTGCTATAGATCACGGCAATAACTCCTAAAATATTAATTTTATACGTAAACGTTACTTCATTCCCCCCTCCCCTCCCCTGGAAGACTCTTGACATTGTGTTGTAATTAAGTGACCTTCACATTTTTAATTACATTCTCTCAGATGACATTCGTTATCATCACCGGCAACGTTATTTATAAACAGATAAGACTTATACACCCAGCATAATGTACTTGTTATTTCCAATTTTAACATTCAAATAAACTTCTACGCTAGATCAAGCTTCACCGTTTGATATGCTGTTTGTCAACGACTTCACAGAAGCAGAAGTAAAAAATGAGTGTTATGTATTATTTAAAAAAATATTGATTGGCAAATCTTAGTAGTTTGGATACCCAGTATATTACCACAAACATAATTCCTGTTATCCCAGCAATTTTTGAATAGCATGTCGCCTTTCATAAAGACTTTAATGACTATGGTTAATTACTCGTGAAATGACCTGTTGTTACAGCCATTAAAACATTAAAACTTGACATCCCATATTGTAAAGGGTTCTTTCACACCCTCTTACAATGCTGTACCTTTGCAATCAATTGCAAAGCAAAAATGATAGTTTATCGAAAACACATAACACTATAACACGATATAGCATTTGAATGGGATATCAATAAAGTATTCAAAAATGCATTTACCTTTGAGCCAAATAGGATCACTCGGTGGATTAGCATTTACTTCGCATTTTAACGCAACTTCAAGTCCTTCATAAATTGGATATCCAAAGTCGGGTAATCGGGATATTACAAACGAAGGGATATCTACAGCAGAGAACAAAATAATCCCATTCATATAAGAACCAGCACACATTCCTTGCAAATGACAGACAGCAAATAAATTAAACACACTTTTATTACTAATATTATTCTACTTTAAATGAAACCTATATAAAACTGACGTTATGAAAACTTATAAAGAAAAAGTACATATCGAAAACACAATATTCGATTACGGGTATTAACGCAATGTAAAATAATCAAAATAGCTTGCAACTTTTCCACTTTAATTTCAGAGTTGAATTATTAAGTGACTCTATAAATTTGGAAAGTGTCCCAGTCCTTGTCTCACCTAATAGTCATTTTGTACCAAATAAGCAAAGTTAGAGACCGGAGAAACATTTTCATACAGATCTTTCTCATGTAGAAGTTTGTATTCGCAATTATAGCAAACACTGCTGTGGCAAGTAAAAATAAAAAAGGTGGCAAGCTTTGTATAGTACATAACAGTATGTGAAATGAATGTGAAACACGTGGAAAGTAAAGACCCCTGTTGTTCGAAATCCTATTAGCGAAAATCTAAACTGCGGCGCCAAAGCCACATCAATCTCAACATTTCCTTTTCTTCGGATCAATCGTCTACTTTGTGAGGCGGAAAAGAGAGTGAAACGATGAAGATCGACGAGCATTTGGCACATGGCCACTTACTTCCCTTCTTGTCTTCTTCAATTGCCACTTTCTACCAGAAATCACACCTCTTTTAATTACGTCACATGCCCTTTCACATCACCAATTCAAATAATCCCTTCCCAAATCTTGTACCATGGCTTGAATTTATTACTACGCCTAATTACCATTTTCTGAATTAAGGTCTACATGAAACCAGAATCAGCACAAGATTGCCTTCCCTTACAAGCGAAGTTTGTTTTATTACTTTCAAACTTTTTTTACTCAAGTAATTGCCCTCGATGGGTAGAATCAATTTATTGGGTTTATGTTACTGGAGTTTAAGATCTCAATTATACCACATACCCACCGGATGACAGAAATTATATATTCTCCAATACGTACATGTCGGTAAAGTTAATAGTGGTTAGAAAGAAAAGCAGGAAATATGGAAAGATAAAAAGACTAATTTGTGTTGGACCAATATTAACCAAAATTAATGAAACCATTCTTGGTTATACAATTTTGGACGAAGTATATAAGGATTTACTTTCAAGAATTTTTGTTTTATTTTTAAAAAAGTAATCCCTTCTACGTATTAAGAAATATCTGATTTACTTGAAAAAATACAGTTAATTCTTGATATTATGAGTTCAATCAACAGATTAAGTAATGAAAATAATAGAATCCGTTCTTATAAAGGTATAGATAGCAAAAGCTATCAGTTTATTTCAACTGTTGATATAAATTCGAGGGCGAACATTTGATATTACTTCATTAAATACATCCATTAATTGATGATTGGAGTAGGCGGATCTATACTAATTTGAATAATGGTAACAACCAATTTTCTAAAGCAATATTTTTTGTTTCTACTTTATCCAGGAAATAATTATTTACATTTCTAAAAAAAAAATATTTAAAAATGCAATTGAAACAATGAAATTAGACAGGTGGTCAAGTTGCATATGGATACAACTTTAAAAGGGTTACACTTCTGTGTTGTTATAAAGGGGACAGAAAGTGAGTGGCTTATTACACATTCCAACTTGCGCATAACGAGATTAAAAGGGTATTTACAATGTTGTATAACAAATTAAAGTGTAAATTAACTCTCCCCCTGCGGTGAAAATAATCAGCACAAAAGGAGGCATTTACCACCTGCTGACGTCATTCGGCACCATGTCAACCAAAATGACCAATCGTGGATGACACAAACATCGCACACAAACTCCACCCATTTGCAGTTTGGCCGCCATTAATGGCCACCCATGAACTGCCATCATTGATCATGTGTTCTTATTGTCGACTCAACAGGATTGCATCAAAGTAGTAAAGACTACAGTAACTCTAAATTACGCCTTTTTTTTACGTTCAAATGACTTTAATAACTCGGAACAAAATTGATGCGCCATTTTGGAATCTGACATGTTGGAATTAAAGGGTATCTTGAGATAAAGTTTAAAAGCCATTATTACAAAATCCACGGATATTTTGAGGAAAGTAATTCAAGGCTATTCGTTTTATATCTCAATAACGGGTAAAGATAGATCAACCAAGTCAATTGCAATGTTGTAGCCCATCATCAAAATAGAGCAATAAACCATATTTCATATTTTTAAATACCTCTGATTTTTGACAATTTTAAATGTTATCAAGCTGTTGAATTTCAAAGTTGAAATGTTAAACTTGGAAGTGTCTGAATATTTCTTGCAGCATTCATTAAATACATTAAAAATATGAAATATTTATTATGCTAATTTGATGTGCTGTAATTTTGCAATTGACATTATTGGTCTATCTGTTCTCGTTTTTGATATAAGAAATGAGTAACCTTGACGATATTGTTCAAGGCCAAATGGAATATCACCATCAGATTGACCATGTCAACTTTCTAGGTATGTTATAAGTTACTCGGTACATCACTTTCCTCGAAATATCGGCGTTTTTTTGTAATAATAACCTACAAACTTCATTCTGAGACTCCTTGTATATATTGCTTCCATTCTCTAAATACCTGAAATGCAAACGAATTAAACAGGAAAAACAATTTTGATTCCACAATGAAAAAACTATAATCAGTTCAATATGTAAAAAGTACTGCATTTGTAATTTCAACAATTCGTCGTAAAATTCGAAATCAAATTGTTTCATTTTGCGTTCTAAATCTTGAAAAAACCAACGATTAATTGCGTGGAAGGCTCAATCTAAATTTGTACTTGCATATAGTTTACTTTCTTAGATAATTCAATCATAATCAAAGCCTTCTTACATTTAATACAAGAAGTTTCAATATGTTATTAGGCAAATCAAAGCAAAAAATATAATTATATGTACATAGGCACACTACTTTTTTATTTAATCTTGAAATTTCTAATTAATTTTGTAGTTCATCTAGATAATTTCCGAATGAAGATTCAATTACGGAATGATTAGCTAGATGCACGTATAAAGCAGCTAAAGCTAATATGCACTGCAGCGACTAATCAAATTGCGGAATGAGAAGAATGAGGTACAATTGAATTTTTGTGATTCGGGTTACTCAAGGCATTATACATCCAAGTAAACTACTAATAAATTTGCTGGAGTCATTTGTATTCTTCAATTTCATATATTCGTTAATGTACCAAAACTAACAAAATAGTAAAAATCTTCATGCGAGGTATATGGATAGTGTTCTTTTTTATCTCGCAATTTTTCCATTCGTTTGGAGAATTAAGGTAAGATCAACTCTGCTCAACACCAAGGCGGGTTTGCCTGCTCTGAACTCCGATTATAACGACATCGATTTGTTTGTCATCGATTACCGCATCAAATATCCTAAGATACGTTACAATTCCTCATAGTGAAGCAAAACCTATTTGCCATGGAATACGTTCATGAGGGAAACAAACCTGTCTACGATAAAACTAATTTTATTGCTAATAAAACAGATATATTGGAATCTGATGTGATACAGATGCCAGGTGTGAACTGGAACCCATTTTTTGTCCTTTCATGTCTTTATGCACGTAAATCATTTGATTCTATTATTTCCTTTTTTGTGCAGTTGCAATTTACAGTATAACGACCATACGTTTTATGGTAGGAATATTGTAAGATGTTCTATTCTTTAAGCTAGTTGGGTAGTTCGACTGTAATGATGCAGTTTTGTAACCGTGCTGAAATTAAATTTTTTTAAACAGATATCGCAAATTATAAATATACCGTAATTGACGGTAATTAAGAGGTGGAATTAAGACAACCCAGAATCTATTCACCAGTACCATTTGCATTGTCTTTAGAAATATTGGAGATGCAAACCGGGTCCCCCTGCAAGCATTTCAGCTACAGTGATTCATTGGGCATGCTCAGAACTGTGGAAATACACTGTAAATCCAATTTCAATTGGGGTTGTAACTAAGCGTACTTTAATTCTGCGAGTGGCTTCTGTAGGTACCCATTTTAGTGAAAACTTACTATATAGAAACAACCTCAATTATAATTTCCCTGAGAAAAACTACGCGTTGTAAAAACAACATAAAAGCATCATAGACACTTTCCGGTGTCCACTGCAGAGAAACATTGAATCAAGCTGATGATATTAATATTTCTGATCAAACATGTCAGGAAAAATTCAGATAATTGAATTCAAGTAAAAGCAAAGGATAAAACGCACAGGAAAGTTGTATTTGTTTGTATGCCTACCAATAAATATAGGCAATGCTTCCCGGTGGAACTCGATCACTGTGTATCTCGCTATACCTATGGGTACATGACGAAGCAACGATGCAAACAAAAGTAAATCAACGGCCATGTCACGTGACCACCTGTCAGTCTGTAGTCAGGGCAACAACGAACAGCACCAGGGAGATTTTGAAGCAGATCAATCAATAAATAGCTGCTTTGAATGCAAGCAGCTCTAGCAATAGCCATTTAAGGCAACGTAAAAACAAAACATAAAAATCGACATTAAAAATACAATTAAACATGATGTGTTTTAAACACTTACATAGGATATTAAAGTTGATCCTGGCTGTGAGGAAACCATCACGTGCCATGTGATAAACTCGACACTCGAGCCACTTTCTGTGGTGTGTTCGTGTCACTTGCAAAGTCAGTGAGCTCTTGGAACGGTATAAATGTTGCTGTTCGGAAAATTCCGACACTATCCTATTTTCAGAACTTGTCACATTCTCATCATCCATGAACCAGTGAATGTGTTCAGGGGCGGGATTCATCTGCTCCGCGTGGCATTGGAAAGTGACAGCCATCTTTTCTTTGATAGTAAATATAGCTTCTTCTGGAAGAACCTTGTCTTCGAACACCAGAGCGCTTTTCTCAGGTGCAACTGCAAACGTCATATGTTTCAGATGTGAAAACAATAATTAATTAGGGTAATTAACTAAAAAAAAACTCGTATTCTAAGGAACCGTTTCCTATATATCTTGTTCAAAATAAACGGCAATTACATTCCTTAAAAAAATGTGTAATGTATACGATTGCTAAGGAAGATAACACTGAAAATGCTATTTCAATAATTGAAATGTGCTGATCCGGAGGCAGTGTCAAAACACGTTGTGTCAAATGGCCATATAGAGAACGGAGTATTCCCCAAATGAGATATTGCCCGATATTTTTTTCTCATGTGACAATCGGGTCAGAAGCCGATAAGTGAAAGATGACACTCGTCCATATGTTTATGTAGCTTCAAAATAGAAGGTATTCTTAGTTATTTATGAAATCTATATAAGTAATACGAAATCTGTCATGCTTTCCCTAATTTCATTAAAATGGAATACTTAGCTTATATTTGATTCAATATTTTTATTTATTTCAGCTATTAAATATCCCCCAGTGCAATTTATTTCCAAGTGCTAGGCATTCCCAACTCTAAATTCCATACTATTTCACCCATTTCAAGATCGCGAATCTTTTGGAGCAACTTTACACCACTCAAATCCGGTTACAGATTGCAGTATGGAATTTAGAGTTTGGAACATTTGGCTAACCTAAAATATAACACAAATCCAGTATTACTTATGAGACAAAATACACTGCATCTTCATGCTATGCCGTCATTCCGCGCAAAAAAAAAATCATGATTTTCATTAGTTTTCTTTTCGAGGGAAAATAAATGAATGTTATTCGCAATAAGAGTCAGCAAGAAAATGCGATTTCCATACCTTTCTCTACACACACGGCTAGTACATTTCATCCTAATTTGAAGTTATTGCAAACGTTCAGAGAAACATATGCATATGAATGTATTCCCTTATTCAATATTTAGCAACATTACGTTTTATTCTTTTCAATGTGATATTTTTTGCCTGCTCAGTTTGGATTTGCTGCATATTCGTGATAAATGGAATGCAAAATTGTTTGCATGTCATCCTTGACATGAACTGTAAGTTAGTTATGCAATTGCACTGCAAACTCTTTCACTGGCTTCTACATAAATAATGGGATATGCTGCAGTCACATGACAACAACCGTTGAATTATGCATAAACGGCAACACGCGATTAACTGCAGTACTACATAGCATTTCCAATATGATGTATGCAATTTTCCTAATCACTGTATATTTGAAACTATAGGTATATTAAATCTCAATGCACTCTTCAGTATGACCAACAAAATAAACTATGAGTATCTGTAATAATTTATAGCTAACTATGTTATTCTACTGCGAAAGAAACGGGGCCAAAATAAAAAAGCTTCTAGTTGCATTAAAACTGGTTAGTTGAACATGCTGAAAATCATTGTAGAGAACGATCGAGTGTGACGTCATCTACGACTCGCAACGTTTATTATTGTCGAAATCTCGGTTCCTTGGTTGAATCTCAAGAGATTGAAGCAAGATTTTGTCAATCTTACCAATAACGATGATACGAATGGGTCTGGATGTGAAGATAAGGGCCTCGTGGTCTTTGAGCTCCTGGCAATGCCAGACGCCATCATCGTCCAGTTTCACATCGGAAATTCGTAGGTAATAATCACCACTTGTCTCATTCACACCAGGATCCAGTCTACCAGCATGCTCAGCAACTTCCACCCGAAGTTCTTCATTGTTTCGGATCCATTTCACAACTCCGGAAATGTTTCGAAGCTCGCACCGAAGGATCACTGAATCACCTGGACGGGCCACAATTTCCTCCGAGTATAAAACCAATTTCGCCGTCGCCCAGCCACATTCTGGGTAGGAAATAAACCAAAACCCGATTATTGCCAACAGCCTTGCCATTGCAAATAACGCATTTCACAACCAATTACGGTATACGGCGCAAGTAATTCGAATTGGATGAGAATTGGTGACAACAAGGCAAGCTCGATCAAACAATATAGATAATGAAGACATTTAATTAATTGAAGACAGATTACACTGAGAAACTATAGACTATTTTATAAAAACTACGGAATTAGGTACATGTTATGTTTTATTACATGTCCACACATCTCCTTTCTATAATAATACGTCACACATGGTATAATTTAAGGATGGAAATGTAAATTTAAGGATGGAAATGTAATTAACTACATCAACGTGAGCACTATAAAATATTTTGAAATACAATCATAAAATTCACTGTGCGCCTATCTAAAATTATTAATGAAATTTACAAAGTGAGATTTCTTTTGATGTAAGCCATTTTACTATATTTGGACATTAATATTCTTTATAAATAAAAAATGATTAATAAAATCAATTTAAATTACATAATAAATACAGTAACACTTATGAATTCAGTTTTTTCGAACTTATACACTCAATCTTCGCAAATCACTCCAAAGTAATTTATCAAACGAAATTTTCACTGTATAAAAACCGCTGCGGAAGTCATAAAAAATATAGGATTTTTATACGTATACACGCACAGAAGGGCCACTCTACAGATTAATCAATAATATAACCAGAAACTGAAATGCTGCAAAATTTATTGACACAGTCTGAAATATCACTTCAGACTGAAAGCTATATGTACAGTATATCGTACTGAAAGCGAAAAAAGGCAACTGGATAAGAGTAATTATCGGCTATAAATTGACTGGAAACATGACCGTAAGCTGTGTTAAGAAGAATGGTCAACCGCCAAAATGACCACAAGGATCATGATGAGGAATTTGATGGAGGATCTTTGGCAATGTGAGCAGCTAACAATTTGTGGTCTAGTGGCTTATATTTATAGACATGGGCCAGCAAAGTCTCAGCATCCGCATATAATATTATTTTGATGGCTAGTTCGGACGTGCATGGTCATCAAGATGACTACTATACTGCGTGCAAGGGATCATGTTATACACAAGTCCAAAATTACTAATTTCACATCATGACACATAAAAACCAGTGCATGACGTCGTTTAATGGTCAATTTGTCCGACTAAATTCGTTCAACTTTACTTAATGACAAGCTAACTATCAAGCTTTAAACATATTTGTTAAATTGCACAATAGATAAATTCCAAAACACACTGTATGGACATTTAAATGATATTTAAAGTAGGCTAATATTGCGGCATTGGCATTGAACATTTGACGGAATTCGTCAAAATCCATAAATTAGTTTTCCCCAAAAAATTTCAAGAAATTGGACTTTTTGTGTATCACGGTTTTCACAAATAGATGTTCCTGTTTATTATTTTCCATAAACTAATTTTAAATACAATTTAATACTAAGGTGCGATATTTGTTACGCTTAATATTCATGTCCAGAACTGCATTGTTGCTAATAAGGAGACTACCATATTTTGCATTCATCATGTCATAAATTCAAACTTACATATTTAAATTACAGTAGAACGTCGTTTATCCGCACTCCTGAAACACACCTTTTGCACAGTGAAATTGCGGTTTTATACAGTATTAACCATGACCTGAACGAATAGTGACCAAGTTAAACGAAATCGGAATGTTGAATCAATCGAGAAAAAAGGTAAATTATAAGATTGGAAAGAGGACTGTTTGTGATATCAAAGCCTGAAAAGAAGAAATTTTGAGCTATGCATCGAAGTTAGATAGCGAAGAAGGGTCTAAAAGCAGTACTGTGTGTTCTGTACGTGTTTTTATGCATTAAATAAACGCATGTTCAATTATCCGCAAAAATCGTTATCCGCACAATCCATGGTCCCAATTAGTGCGGATAAACGACGTTCTACTCTAAGTTAAAATTGATGTTAAGTTTCCAATACGCAATTTAAGAATGCCCCCTTGCTTGATATGCAGTATACCAACTGCAAGTGGCACGAGAGCCTCAACATTTTCTGGGAATAAATTTTTTGTATTAAATTTGTACAATTTTCAAAAAATGCATGAAGCCCAAGGATATGTGCACGGCTTTACAGAGCAAAAATGAAAGTTTGCAATTTGAATTGAAAATTGTAAACGTTATGCCAAAAATGTTGTAACAAATTGAAGGGAATAGTCGGCTCCGTACATACAACAGAAAAAACCGAAATGCAATACACACAGTTGCGAGAAAGGAAAGGGAATTACTCAAAAAGCAGATTTCACGCACGGATTCAATCATACAATCCGCTGCAGAGTGTAAAAGATGAAAAGACGTCGGGCTACTGCAAAATGGCCGCCATTTCAAGATATAATGTTGGACATGGTGCGGTCTTTTTTATTAGATTCAAGACTAGAACAATCGATGGAAAGGGAAGAAGTGGGGGATATGGAGCGGGTCCTTGTTAAAAGGGGCTGAAATGGGCTTTTCTCGCCCCAAGGCTCCTCCGAATACGAATATACATGGCGCTTTTCCTATTGGACATTGGTCTCCGCAAGATGGCGTACCATTGACATCCGATTAGACCGGATGACGGCTCTAAAAATGACTGGAAAAGCTTCCGTCACCAAACGTCGACAAGTCGCATCTCTTCCGGCTATCGACTTTTGCTCACCCATCATCCCTTCAAATGCCCAATAACGGCAGCCATCTTGGAAAGCCAACTTTTATTGCGCATGTCCTCAGCAACATAACTACATATATACAACGTCCCATTATTGCGCGCAGCTTTCATGTTCGTCTTTTATTTCAAATGTATTGTTTCCTATGGGCCCTAAACAAGCCCATTCCAGAGTGGTTTCTAGAAATAAAGAAATACGTTTTGTACATGATCCAGTTTCATGTAAAATCATGTCCGATGTAGCACGGATTGCGGTAGGGATTTGCCTAAAGGCAGTGCAAGTGGGAATATTGTATGGGTGAAATGAAAATTGAATATAAATTTATTTTCCGATGTTGATTATATGGATTAATCTTTTGCTTGACAATATTCTGGCAACATACTTATTTGTGTGGTTCAACGAAATAAACTGAACAATAAATTCACAGGGGTGTAGAATACATCAAGTGACAAGTGGATATAACGTCATAGGTCACATGCGGTATGATTTGTGGGTTGACACCTTCCATCACTACTTCATATACTATTACCATATAGAAAGACAAGTATACTGTATAAAGTTAACTGCCGCAGTTTTCAATAAATTGAAATTAAAAACATACTTTTGCCTCACCCTGTATAATAGCACACAATTTAAGCAACACCGTATACAGTTTATAACTGGTATATGCCATCTCAGATTTTAAACAGATGCAAGTATAATTTTTTTTCGATGAAAATTCCTATAAATTTATAATGACAATGAATTTAAATATCAGACATAATTTAAAATCACTTCAGTATAACGACTTTTTTTCTAATTCTATCGCAAAACATACTAAATTAGGCCAGGATTCAATTTTTAAGTTCGAAAGTCTGCCTGAACTTTGTCTCTCTAAATAGATAAATCGAGTAGACAGATAGATAGTCTTCATGTTTACACAAAGCAGGAAAGTAGACTACACATAAATTCAGCTGATCGTATCAATTTCATCCATTATTTAATAGCAACGATTTTGGATGAATTTCCAGAAAATAACTCAGAAATACAAATACACCAAAAATGTTTTATAAACCCGTAAATAACGTACACATTATTTCTATTGGATGCAATGAGGCTAGTTTTTTTATTTACTTTTTAGGGTGAAGGGGAAAAAGTTCATTTTTAGCGTTATCGCTTCTGGGCTCATAAACTGTCCCCATCTGGCATCTTCTTTTATCTTAGTCTCCATTAAACACCAGTATGAAGATTCATTAAGATTTTTTTCTCTAAGAATATATGATCTCAGAAAGTGTCACTTGCAGATGTGGATGCATGTGCAAAACAAAATTGAATTTGATACAAACGAAAAAATTAAGTCGCAAAATCTTCCACTAGTAGATGCGCACAATCACGGTGACATCAAGGAAATATTTCGGATAAAAATATTATGATTTATGGATGTATTCGAGACGGTTCAGTGTGCATTTAATCCATCTGAAATTTTGGCACATTTCCGACTTTCTGGCTGCCAGAATTTTGGCACTTAAGGCCAAAAGCAGCAACATTTACAAACACTGAAAAGGATGACAAAGCAGGGATGTGTTTACAAGCTGTCCAAAAATTGCCATTTCCACCAAATGCCCATTTATTCACGGATCATTTCTTTACCAAAATGCTAAGCAAATGCCACGCGAATTTCCCGTCAAATAGCGTGTAAAATTCCTCTGTATGAGGAAGAATGCTTGCATGAGAAGGGACAGAATATAGAGAATGACATTCGCCGATAATGACTGAAATTTCTGTCCAGGTGGTCCCTGTTCACTGCACATACACAGCTGTCATCAGTCAGTTTCGTCTCCAACCAAAACAAACCCCTTATTAAATTTAGTGCAACGATTGATGATGCTGCGACAGACAGACAAGCAAAGGACCAAATTTACAACAAGTCAACGGTCAAACAAAACTAACCCTTGTTCCCCTTTGTATTCTTTAAACTAACAGCCTCGCAACAAACCAGGCTGTACCAAGTCTTTCAACAAGTAAATTAAAATTCCCAGGATAAACTATAGTGCTTAGTATTGTGTTTCACTTGCAGAGGTCCTACGTATTATTGATGATGGATTCATGAATGTTTATCATAATATCAAGTACTACTAAACATTTCGCTGCCATTAACTTTTGCAGATAGGCCCCGATGAGCTGTACGTTTCCAAAACAGAAGATAGGCTAATTTCGGACAAATGTAACTCCAACACAAAAACTGCCACATCCAGCAAGTATTTTCAAGTGTGCTATGTACAAGCATACAGGGTCTTTCTTTTAAGACGCAACAATGGACAACGAGATTTGCCCAGTTTGCAGTTTTCCCAGCAAGGCACCACTGCGTTTCTATTGATGAATTACGTTACTGCATAATTGCCGAATGTCGCCGAATTACACCTGACACTCTTACAAACGTCCGAGCAGCTTTTGCAGACCGGCTGTACCACTGTTTGACTAATAACGGCGGTCACTTTGAACACGAACTAGTATAACATTGGGATTCACTTAGGCTATAGAGAAATTTCTTTCCATGTGGTTTCATCCCAAGAAAACAGTGTTCATCACTTCCACTCGCGAGATGAAGGCCGCTCGCATGCCATTATTACGTGGGCAATAAATCCAATAATACCCCCCCCCCCCATTTTCTAACGATAATATAATTTGTTCAATTGCGTGTGCGGGGTCATGTTGGGAAAACTGCAAACTGGGCAAATCTCATTGTCCATTGTTGCGTCTTAAAAGAAAGACCCTGTATATCTGTATGTATGTACAAGACATGTTGTGTGCTATCCTTCAAGAGATACCAGTAATTAAATCACGGAATTTCCAGTTAGTAGCCATCTTTTAGGCTAAAAAAACAGGCATTTTGAAAACTTTCGATTTTATTTTTCACGCAAACCCTAAACATATTGTCTCAGCAAAACCTTGATAGCAATGTCTAATAAAGAATAAAATATCCAAAGTTTCCAGTCACAATTTTTCACCAATAATGCAGTTACCCGGCACAGAATAAATTGAAAATATGCATAGACTGGCTCGAGCTCCAACTCGGGCCACCGGTTATGAATTTCACATGATAATATTTTATTAAGAATAAAATAATATTTATAATGAATACAATTAAGCAATAGTTAGATACATGGATGAGAAATCACGCTATGGCAACTATAAAGAATAACGCAAATCATTATTTTTAAAATACATAGGGTAAAGTGACCAATTGCGGGCCACTGACCTATTCTGGGCCACTTCAAAATTTCCTTGCTCATGCATTAAAATCCAGTACTAGGATCGCTTTAATGGAGGGGATCGAAAATTAAGTTGTTTCTACCTCTTTTTGTCACATATTGGCAATAAATTTACCAATAGTAGACATATAGTGGTGCTAATAAAAGTTCACCGTTTTTCCCGCTCGATTTTCCCGAAATCTGTAGGCTGGTAAGTTATATTGTCTTGCTTATTTCACAGTTAAGAACATTGTCTAAAGCTGGATTAGTATTTTTTTAAGATTTTCAATGTTTTAAATTATATAAAATGCATTTAAATGAAGGAAAATACTTTTCATTTGTCAACAATGTGCCCAATATTGAATCTCTACAACTGGCCCTAATGTGGGCATAGCTAGGACCTATTCTGGGTCAATAGATTTACCTTTTTTGGCATAGTTCCAGAATAGGTACAGCTATGATACAATGCAGGGGTAAGTTAGGCTAAGTTTGGAAAATTTAAATTGCTAAGCCTTGGTATTAGTAGCTAGTCTATCTGCATAAAAAACTGTTCTCTGAAGGATTCGAAATGCATAAGAAAAATAGGCCACTTGATTAGGCTGGACAAGTGCAATGGTGTTTTTATTAACTATTTGAGCCTAGCAATTTAAGATAAATCTATGCTTAGCAAAAAAGAGCATGAATCTGTTGGTTACGTAATACTTCATATTTGGATTCGCCAATAAGCATGGACAAAGGCAAAGTGGCTTTGTTTTCAAGGTGGTCCACAATTGGTCTAAGCATGCCCAGATATGGTCAAATTTCCATTTTCCGAAAAACTACTAATTTTGAAAATTGTAATGCAGGAAATGCGGAATTCAAATATGAATTTCTTACGTGAATAAGTGTTCTTCGTGTTTAATATTAATTGGCGCATATACAAACACTATAAGAGGGACTTTATCAACTTTGAATTTATTTGTGGCCCACAATTGGTCACTTTACCCTAACGAGATGAATAGTAGCTTGGAAAATAATATATCTATCTTGTCGGTAAATATTGTCAAATGTTTCCACCTATTCATAAAATCGAATTCTGGCCATTTCAATAAAGCTATGCATTAAAAGCTCGCTAATCCGGACCCCGCTGATCCAGACGCCCGCTAATCCGGACTGGCAAAATAATTAAAAACATAAGTAAAACATAGTTAAAAACACATAAATGATTATTTTGCCACTACTGTGTAACTGTTTCCCTTGTTAAATGTTTTAAATACAGTACGTGCACATAAAATAAATGTGTTATACAGTTTATTGGTTGCTTTTAGCATATGCAAAACATTAATAATTTTTTCCCGGTTAAAAATATGTACTTCGGCTAATCCGGACTTTCATTAATCCGGACGACCTCCGGTCCCACCAAGTCCGGATTAGCGAGCTTTTAATGTAATATAAACAGCACGTAAGAAATAATTTCTTAGCCCACATTCAGTCAGTCGCCTTTGAATTATTAACTTACAAAGGATAACTAAATGTTTGTGCAGCTTGATAACGAAATTTGTTAGCAAAGTCAGAGCTATAGCGTTTCAAGTGAGGATCACTTCTCTCTCCAGGCAGAATAATAAATCTTCATACATGACCTATAGTGGCCATCGTATAGTGGAACATTTTAAGATGCAATGGCATGTTTCCACGCGTATCTTCAATTCATGAAGACACATATCTGAATCGGGGAACAAGGCAGTTTGAATTTCAAATTCAGCTCCTGCAAGTAAACAGGCCTTTCGTGTAAGACGTGACCGGGTTTCCGTATAATTTTTCCAAATTACGATGGCACATTACACCAAAGGATATGCCCCATGCCTCTCTATATCCTATCTCCGTATTATGATCACGTGATCAAAATGTAAGACATCTATGCGCACAAGTTAACGACTGAACAGGCCGTGCGCGTCACTCGGTCGACCCCGCACATGAACATTAAGGTGCAGCCTGCATGTAATTCATTTCCAACCCGTCCCACGTGCAAGTACTTAAACTATAGGGCGCCCCTTTCCTTTAATTCTGGCAACGTCATTCCCAATTGGTGGAAAGGAAAGGCGGTGCTTCTCATCTGGTCTTTTAATTCTCAAGAACCAAGAGGATTTACAATGTGTGCTTTCCCATGCAAATTCGCATTAAAGCCCCACAATTGCGCTAACAACTTAATTAAATGATAATACCAGCTTTGAACCAAATTCCGTTGGCAGCAAAATAACATTTGGTCTGTCACCATTGCATTAAACTTGCTAGATTTGAATACTGGTACTAATTAGTTGCAACACCACGACACTATAAAGATACTAGTAAAGGGACAGTAAAAAACATTTATAATAACAATCAATTAATTGTCCCCAGCAAAAATGCAATGCCCTACTTATGCTTACTTTTGGAAACAATTAAGTAACGTAAACAGCACACAACTTTATTGTTGGAAAGGATATAGGATACATATTCATATTTTTGGCTTAATTTTAAAGGGGAGTGAAGCTTTTCATGGAACAGGAAGTTCGTTATTTGTATAGGTACCCTTTCACGAATAGGGAGCTCAGTACATCAACTTTGCCTTGCAAAACAATTGTTAAACAACATGCCAGTCATACAAACAGTCATGTTCATTAGGATTCTGACCGTCGATCTACAAAGAATTAAATTTTGTACTCACTCTCCTTTTAAATGGCCACACGAAGATTACATCTCAGACAATAGACTACTGTTGCAGACATTGTTGTGCAAAACAATGAAGATTATAATAAGCATGACTAATTATATAGTTACAAAAAGAAAACATCAAATGAAAAAAACTGTTACATGTATACAGGGTGTTTCTAAACTACACGGACAAACTGACACGGCATATTTCCTGCATAAAAAGAAGACAAAGTTCCTATGAACCCATGTCCGCAAATGCTTAGGTTTGTCAGTAGCAGCCGAAATGTGACGTCAGTAATGAATGCTCCCAATGTGACAAAGTAGCTGATAATGAAGTCAAAAGCGGACTTTGGAGCAACATGACCTCTAACCAATGGTATATTATGCAAAGCAGGAAGTGATTTATACTTGAACTCCCCTCCAGCCTCAAATGGTGAGGGGACAACATGAAATTCACATTCAGTAGTGTTTTGGGTTCGCTAATGCTCCCGTTCACCACTACAGGCGGTTGCATTTGTGTGTGTGGACCAGGTATGAAACGTGCAATGGAACAAAGAGACCATCATGTTAAAGAAGACATCATTTTGGTTTATTAACTTAAGAGATGCTTAAAATGGCAGCCGTCAACATCAGTGCATGCCTGACACCTGGCAAGTATACTGTAGAACGCCGGACCAAGGCAAAGACCCCTGACATTTCACGGATACTTTCTGCAGCCACAGCAATTCGTGCCACGAGCTTATCCACTCTGTCAATGGGGGTTTCATACACCAGATCTTTCATCATTTCCCAGAAGAAGAAATTAGGCACGTCAGATCAGGTGAGCGTGGTGGCCAGGGTATGGGGCCACCCCGACCAATCAATCGGGCCCCAAATGCAGCAGTGAGGCATTCTCTCACTTCACGACTGAAGTGAGATGGTGCCCCATTGTGCTGGGACCACATGCTCATCCGCACCGCCAAGGGGATGTCCTCCACCAGGCCCAGAAGCACATATTTCAGGAACGTGCGGTATGTCCGCCCCGTCAACCTAGTGGGCAGAATGTATGGTCAAATCAAACAGTCATGCACAATGCCTGCCCAAACATTGACAGAGAACCTGTGTTGATGGCGACACATGCAGGTGTCATGTGGATTTTCATGTGCCCACGTATGCTGATTGTGCGCATTGAACACACCGTCATGAGCAAATGTCGCCTCGTCATAGAAGAGTACTTTTACTGGGAAGTTAGGGTGGGCTTCATATTGCCTCATTAACCAGTGGGCAAACTGCAGGCGCTGCGCGTAATCCGAAGGTTGTAGTGCCTGGACCAGCTGAACATGGAATGGGTGCAAGTTGCTCATGCCACACTCTCCACGCACTGGCATGGGACACACCCACTCTGTGTGCTACATGCTGGGTACTAGTAGATGGATTGCTGTCAAACAGCTGGATGACCTGTTCCTCCATGTCTGCTGAACGAACAGATCTCTCCCGACCTGTTTCATTGCAGTAAGCTCGGAATCCGCCAGTTTCTCGCAGCAGCCTGTCCACACTTGCACATGTTTTGCGGCTTGGCATATGTCTATGTGGAAAACGTTGTTGGTACAGCTGCAATGCTGCCCATCCATTTCCATTGGCAGCCCCATCCATTAAATGCATGTCCGAAAGTTCAGCATTGGTGTACTGATACATCCTCTTCGAACCAGCTAATGAATTGCTTAACCTTTTAATTGCCAATGTTCAGGGAGTTCAGGTATGAATTACTGCCTGCTTTGCATAATGTACTATTGGGTGGAAGTCATGTTGCTCCAAAGTCAGATTTGACTTCATTATCAGCATTCATTACTGACGCCACATTTCGGCTGCTACTGACAAACCTAAGCATTTGCGGACATGGGTTCATAGGAAATTTATGTCTTCTTTTTATGCAGGGAATATGCCTTGTCAGTTTGTCCCTGTAGTTTAGAAACACCCTGTATACTGTATCATAGAAGAAACTTGATCAGATTGCCACGACAAAATATTTTAATGCAATGGGCACATTTCTCCAAGAGTGCGTTCCATAATTCTTAATACGTACAAGGTGAAACAATAGGGATAGGGCTAATACCTTTGAGAGAATGCCACGGACATCAAAAATGATACATGTCTCTGAAAAATGTCACCATTTGGATACCTCCTGGACACATAGGCCCTATATGTTTTTTATTGTCCGTCGCATTCTCTAAAAGTTATTATCTGGACATACACACTCTTAGTTTCACTTCACCTGTATATCTTTAGGCCTAATAACAGTGCTAATCCGCAGTACTTTTAAACAAATTTCTATTACATATATGCAATGTAGCAATGAGCTGTACAACTGTTATAGATCTAACAGCTATACAGGGTTATTCACGTATTCGTTTCCACCCTCCCAATTTACAGGAGTGAGTGAAATTAATGAAATATGATATGGATGTTACGTATCACCTTGGGTGTTGTCCATTTATGAATGTTTCCCTGACCTTGGATCAACGCTTCAAGGTCATTCAAGTTTCAATTAAAGATAAGTTGGTAGTTGCAATTGGAAAAGTGTTTGAGGTTTTTTATGAGAAGAAGCCTCATCACTAGAGCTCAAGCATGTATTGCTGTGAATGGTGGACATTTCGAACATTATTTGTGATTATTTCCATGCTTAGCAATCATACATTGCTTGTGTTGTACAAAGAGAATTTGGCAATGCTTTTTCGTTTTAATGAATCAATTCATTCATTAAGCTCCATTTCTGTCTCACCTTGATTTCACCAACACAATGCCATTTCGAAATGGTTGGCTTTCCTTGCCGTTCTGGTGTATTGGGCTTCCTTGTACGATTTTTGAGATCACTAGATGAAATTTCAACCAAGTGGGTCTAAATCCTCCAATATTGGTCCGATTTAATTTCTGTTTTCACAGTTATTCTCATAAAGAACCCCAGAACACTTTTCGAATTGCAACTACCAACTTATCTTTAATATTAAAGAATTTGAAACTTGAATGACCTTGAAGCGTCGATCCAAGGTCAGGGAAACATTCATAAATGGACAGCCCCCCAAGGTGATACGTAACATCCATATCATATTTCATAAATTTTACTTCTGTAAATTGGGAGGGTGGAAACGAATTCGTGAATCACCCTGTATAGCACATTATGACATTGAGGTGGCGTTTAGTCAATTTTAAACGCACAATAATTTAGGACATTTCATACAAATTCTGCCATATTTAATTATTCTAGCAATGAATAATGTAAAATTTAATTCGTAAATTTGCTTACACTGTACAAGTGTCAATTTAATAACTGCCCTGGTGTCTATTGCTGATCAATTATGCAATTATGTTCAATAAACTTAGTTCACTCAGTCGTATATGTATTAATTACTTTAATTAATTATTTGCACTATTCAGGTTTATTTTTTTTATTTGGCACGTTGTTTAGGCAAAATGTAATCGCACTGTTTGCTAAAATAATGAAGGCAGATAAAAGCAATCAGGTTGTTATTATGAAGAGTGAAAATCATACATCTGCAGTACAAAGAGTTGTGATTGAAGAAGACAAACTAATCAGAAAATGCCAAAAAAATCTAAAAGAACATTTAAAAAATACTAGTTCTTTATTTGACAGTCAAGTCGAAAGAAAAAAATGATCTTACCTAACCCCAATATTGGCAGGTTTTAAGGTCTACCTAAAGTGCATGAAGCAGGAATTCCCATGCGACCAATAATATCATGAATAAATACTACAACTTATAAATTAGCACGTTTTCTTAATCAATTCTTGAGTAATCTTAATAGAAATAAAATGCACTCGTTGAAAAATTCTATTGAATTTTTTCGTTGAATAAAAGATTTAGATCAGATTAATAAAAATGTTAAAATGGCCTCCTTGGACGCTGTAAGTTTGTACCCAAGTGTCCCTTTAGATTCAATGATTCAATATTTTAATGCAGAATGGTTTTGAGGTTAAATCTCTTACAGATTTTATTTCCTTATTGAAATTGGTCATGGATCAAATTGTTTCATTTCTGGTGAAATTTTTCCAACAATTAGATGGCTTAGCTATGGGGGCACCATTGGCCCCTATATTAGCTGACATCATTTTGTGCGATTTCGAACAAAAAATTCTGAATTTATTTCCAGTTAAAATTTCGGCGCTGATTTATTGGTGACATTTTTATTCTGCATGATATGACACCCCCGTCAATTAGATGGAATGTTATCGAAAATCAATAGTTTGAATAATAAAGTTCAGTTCACACTTGAGTTAGAAAAAGATAACCAATTAAATTTCTTAGACATGAATATTTGGAGGAAAAACATGACCTTTGAAATCAATGTGTACCGCAAACCTACATTTGTACCCCGATCCATGGATGGTACGTCTTCGTATGCAGTTATATTCACAGAATTTTTGATTTTGAACTAAATAATAACTCAATCACGAAAGAATTGAATTTTCTGAAACGGTGTTGTGTAATTAATAATTTAGATCACACGAATATGTGGATAAAATATTTCGCAAAAAAAAATAAAAAACGTAACCTTGCGAAACTGAGTACTTTAACCCTTATAAAACAAAAAAATAAAATTGTCCTTAGTATCCTTAACTTTTAATCCGTTTAATGTGAAAATGAGTTACATATTTAGAAAATGGTGTGTTTCGGTCGGTTTTTCAACCAATACACCATTCAACGTTATCTACCCAAGTGCAAGGAACAGATACCGCTTCATATGAAATCAGGTGTATATTGTATACAGTGTGGAATATGTAATATTTACATTGGTCAGACTTGCAGACAATTTGTAATTCGTCTTAACGAACACATTAAACCTAACCCAAATTTTTTGGCGAATAAACATTTAATGAAAACCAATCATCCGTCCTATCTGATAAAAATGTTTGTATTAGCTTTAGATGATAATCGAATCAAGTTAAACGTCATTGAGTCCACTTTCATTCAAATTAGTAAAAATGATAGTATAGTTGGGAAATGCTGAATGATCAGGATGGACCGGTTTCAAGTCGCATTACAAAATGGTTTTGTTCTCAAATGGACTGACATTTGACGACTCCTTATACCGAATTACATCTGAACATTATGTAAGTGTACATTTATCTTTATGTTGGCTTCCTTATTTTTGGTTTATTCTTAACTTCTTGCCTTTGTATAGTTTTATCCGATTTAATTTTAACGATTGGTCGTTATTCGTACCTGATGTATTGGATCTGCTTTTAAAGATGTATTTTCGAATGCTGAGGTATGTCTGATAATCGATCTGAAATTTTAAGTTTATATGCTTAAATTTACTCTATCATTATTAGTTGGCCTGCAATTTTTGACCTGATGATGACTCACTGATTAGTCGAAACTATAGTTGTCAAATAAATAACACACAACTGAGAAAAGGATTTTATTCACGATTGCCAATATCTCACATCTTCCATATCCACTCTTTCTTATTCTAAAAACTTCGCTATTGGACTAGCAGTAAACAAAGAAAAGATCATTGTAAATAACAACCAGTGTAATTGATAATGTATAGTTTATATCAATTAAAATTTTAGTTCATTAATTGTTTAAATAAAATGTGTCGAATTCAGTTCGTTTAAAGCTGAACAGTTTGTTTGAGAAAGAAGTTGAACGTCTTGTATAGTCGATATATTTCTTTGTTGAGCATGTGCAGCTCGTATCTCCAACCATTTCCAGAGGGGCACTTCATGTATTGCATTTTTTTAAGACACAAAGCCATCTTTCCTTGACACAATAAAGACGTCTCCATCTCCTGAGAATAGATATTGAGAATTTCTTAGCAGAAATGCATTGCACACAACCAAGACATGATTTTGTTTCAGAGCATCCTTATACTAGCTCCTGCAGCGAAATTTCCTCTCAAACCCAGCAAAACACATTAGTGAAACCTCCTTGGGTGAAACCACGCAAATTGGTAATAATAAGTGAAATTCTTGTAGGCGAAATCAGAAATGGCCGTCGGTTAATTTGTATGAGATTTCATTTTGTCTTAAAATTATTATCAAATAACAAACAGGAAAGAATAAGCTTGCGCTTAACAACTTCGGATGCGACAAGATATTACAGTTTTATGTTTCTTAAAGTATGCAACCAACATGAAAGTGTGCACTAAGTCAAGAAACTAATTTCGACATTAAATTTTGCCGCGACAAGATTTTTTGTAACTTCTCTTAAATAACCGTGTAGTAGCGTATTTCAAGCTCGACTTCAGTTCAGCTTTAAAATTCCTGAAGACACGAGTGCACTTGTATCGATTTAATCACAGACACTCAGTGGACAAAATGTGGTATACGCTTGTTACATTTCAATTCCTGGCAAATCTGGGTTTCATTTGAAAGCAGCTCATCAAAATTCGTCGCATCGCTGATTTAGGCATATGCATCTTAAATTAACAGTATGCAAATTAGACCTATGCCAACATTTGTCTTTACTGTTGATCTCGAAAAAAATACAAATCATATCAAATCTGAGTTTGTTCATTGATAATTAACTTACATATGAAAAGTTATATTTAGCAATTATTATGAGCTATTCTTGGAATATTCGTACAACAGTTTCCATATCGTTATTTATCATAAATCAAAAAAGCAATTTTTCGCTCTACTATACACAATTCTTATTTTGTATCTATTTATTATATTAATACGTATTCCAAAACAGTTTTTACTTTCAATTCACATAAATGTATATACATGAGTTATGCCTGCATATACAGCTTGAATTTTTGATAACTTGAAACAAATAATTTCACTGCCAACAGTTTCAATGCTAAATATTCTAGAACTTGAGCAAATTCTGAATCCAATTCATTTCCAAACTTCCATTATTTGAACCATAGGTTTGGTTGTTATTTGTTGGACAAGATAAGTAACAAAGGACACAAATTAGTTTCACGAAATTTAAACCGGTAGGTAATAAAAGATAGGCGAAGGTAGTAAATTAATAAATTATAAATGAACTTTTGTTTGAAGTAAAGAACATTAGTCCACATCTTTTAATATAAACGTTGACATTTTATAAAATTGTGTTTATATGAAGATGAGGTGTGGGGCAATAGAATTGTGAAACGTTTGAAATTTTGGCGGCAAAGATACAGTTAGCGTTGTACATTTGAATGTTTGGCAAGACTTACGATTTTTGCATGCCAGATAAAAACAGTAATGTTTTGTTAAATTGTATGTAAATTTGTACAATTTCAATCGATTTTTTGTAGATTTCATCATGGTCAGTATTTGCACCGGCCGCCAAAATG
>WWPM01024002.1:0-24323 GCA_023279145.1 Glomeris maerens
CTGTTAATGAAATCGGGTTGATAGGAAATAGGTAGCTAAGGATGTCTATCTATCTATATAAATGTATATATATACACATATGGTGGCATTGAGAAGATGGATGGTAGATGTGTATGTTTGATATGCCCTTGTTTCTCATAGCAATGCCTGATTTTTGCATCAACTCACAAAGCTTTTGCTCACACCATGCAACGTACCAGTCGATATCGCTGTATATTCGTTTCAATCTTTCTCTCTGATTATTTAATCACCTTAATTACAGAGTGCCATGAATTCATTGCTCTCTTTCTTCCTCCAGAGGAATCAATGAAGCTGAATAAGACCAAAGTGATTTATTACGATCCACATAGTGATTTATTGTTACTTTGTCACCAGAGCTTCTAGCATATCCAGCAGGCCTACATCATATTTACATTTTAACCATGCAAATAGGGACACATTTTATAGGATGTTTTATAGTCTATATACATATCGACTTCCTCATGAGCGCAACATTTCACTTTTCCTGCAGTATTTATTGATTGTAACAGAATTTATCTATATACTATATTCTGTTATATAATCTACTTTCCAGCTTCAATCTTGATAGAAACGTACTCGTATAAATTGTTGTGCTCAAGTCATAAAATTGTTACTAAGTGCTTATTAATGTGTCCTATTCTATGAGACCATTCCAAGCTCTTGAAAGTGAACTCAAACGGTTTTTTAATACTCCAAATATACCACAAATGTATTAACTAAACGATTCCAACTGTCTGGAAATATTTATATGATCTTTTTTTATTTGAAAATGAACGAAGTACATAATGACGTTAACAGTACGGTTTGACGTACATACATAAGGCATCATAAACTAGGCCACTCCTTGAGCAAACCATCGTTTTGCCTTAAATGGGATTATGATATTGTGTTAATAATTACCAATGTCATAGTGGTTAACAAATGGGGGAAACCGTTTTCGTTGATCCTGGATAGAGTCTGAACAGATTAAGACTGGGTCATCTGAAATTTCGTACAATGTAATATCAGATGTGAATCAGATTCACTTGTTGCGTAAAGGGTGGATGGTTAAACTCAAATAGACAATAGGAGTACAGTAAAACCTGTAAATTTGAGCACCTGGATAGACTAAGCACTCGCCCAAAATGAGCGGTTTTTTTGTATCCCGGACGAGTCCCATAGACTGTACATTGCAAGACACCTGTATATAGTGAGCACCTGTCTACTGTGATCAGCGAGCACCTCTGATTGATCCCAGCGACCTATATACCTGTGTAGAATGAGCAGCAATGCTTGTTTTTTGCCGTCTTGTCAGCAGCACACCTGTGATTGAGTTGCGAATTTAGTTGGTTTTGATTTAATACATCGTCAGTGGTGAAAATGTCTAAGCAAAAATACATTGGGCTAACTTTGGAAGAAAAGAAAGAGGTTCTGGATCTTATGGACAATGGAATGAGCCAAAAAAAAATGGCAGCTCGCTTTGGTGTTTCGAATGGTACAATTGCTGGAATCAAATCAAGCCGGGAGTCTATTCTTTAGTGTAGTACAGTACATATTATGCCGTTATTATGCCAGATGTATAGTGCATACTGTTTGTGTTTAAACCGCATGTTTTAAGTGGTACCTGGATAGACTGAGCACCTGTCTAATTGGATCACATTTCCCTTATCCCGCAGGCGCTCACATTACACAGGTTTTACTGTATGTGGGAATCGATTTCAGAATTTAATCGTAACCTATAGTTGCCGATTTCAATAACTAATGTATTTGAATCGGCTCTACGATCTTTCCTTCAGGGTCTGTGTTTCAACTTTTAAACGGACGACTCTGGAATGTCAAACTGAATTGCAAAAGTGAAGAGAGTCGAAAATATTGTCGACTTCAAAGTTTCAATTTGTTATTTCAATAACTGAACGCACTGGAATGTCGGTAAGAAAGTCAATATTTACAGTGAATTTATGTAAGTTTGTTGTCAGTGTATAACAAGACATTTTGAATATCAAAATTCCTCTAAGAACGAAATTACGAATACTAGCTGGAACAATTTTTCAAGGCGCTGTTGAAGTTTGCATACGGTGTTCTGTTATTTGCATGGATATTACCGGCATAATTTAGGCAGAACTATTATGATTGTCGTGAGAAGCTTGTAACAGAGCAGCGTGAGGAAGACCTCGAATGCTAGTATAGAGTGATTTATTTGGCTAAAGCCAGAGGCGAGGCATCAGGGAAGGATTAGAGGATCAGCGACATCCTCGCTATACATGAGCAAAATAGGAGCCGAATCCTAAACTAAGCATGAGCGCGAAAAACTCAAATCTGCATAATTAATTCTGAATAAATAATAGCGCAGATAATAGATTGCGCAACGTTCCCTAATGTCAAGTGCTAATAAAATAGGAGAGCTGTAAATATATTGTTCCCTTTAGGCATCTTTAACCTGTTCTGAAATTGACATTTCTAATCATTTTGTATGCTCCGCATTTGACAAAAAAGTGAAGATGCTTATATATATTAATGCAGTTGCTAAAGGGAACCCTTGCCTTTTAATATTAGTCTTGTGTATAGATTGGGGAAGGTGGTTGATTAAACTTTTGAATTTTTGATTATTTACTCCAGAATTCTATTCTGAAAATAACATAACGCAGGAAATTAACTTAAACTAGTTTTAATTAATAGCAGCCACTGTCAGGGGTGTGTCCTCGAACTGTGCATGAAATGTCCTTATTGTGTAGTTCTTAAGTGCCTTTTTATTTATACGATTTTTTTAAAAGATTTGAAATGTATTCAAATGAGAAAACAAAATGGCGGCTTTTTGCTCTCGTTTTGCCTTTAGAAAAAATCATAACTACCAATTAAAAAAGCGAGATTTCTCTAATTAAATATCGCTGGATCAAGTCAATGTCTATTCCTTATGTGCAGTGATGGAAAAGAATTTTATCTATGTGCATAATTTATTGCAATATTTTTGTGGGAATTATATAAAAGAATTCCGTAAGATGGGGATTAAAATGGGTGAAAACGGTGTTTATTACTCAAAAGGAATCATAAATTTTCTCCTCAGCTGTGATAAACGGTTGCATTTTGCTAAGACCACAGAGCCCACGATAATTACTCAGAGTATGCATAATTAATTAGAAGGTCAGTTTGACTAATTGACATCTTTTGCATGCGGAATACAGTTGACACTGGCCATCTATCACTTGATACATTTCATAAATGAATTACACGCACTTATGCCTTCAAAATATTTGTGTTCCACTTATTTAGGGAGCTGTATAATCAGTTCTGACAATGGCATCCAGAAAAAAAAGATATTCCCTTTTTAAGTGCATTAGTTTTCCTTATAATATAACCGTGCATTTCTAATTAATAGTGTTAATAAAGCAAGTAGGATTAAACAGACTTCGTAGTTTCCTACCAATTTACTATTACAGCAGACTTATAGCAAAACTATACTTGCTCACATGTATAGACCATTAATTTCGAAGTCGTTTGAGAAATTGAATAATTTCATGCTTGGATTTATATGGCTATAACTCGACCAACAAGAGAAGAACCAGGGGAGGGGCTAAAAATGAGCCAATCAGGAAAAATTGCTTATGCATTTGTTTGGCCAGGTGCTTTCGTCGTCCATAGAATCCAACACAAAATGGCGGCTTCGTGTAGGCGATCACCAGCCAGGAGAAGGCAATCGCAAATACATCATTGCATTTCATTCGTTGATTTGAATGAAAGGGGTGGGGCAAACCACGCCCCTGGTTCTTCTCTTGTTGGTTTAGTTATAGCTGAGTAGAACTAACTAATTTGCCTATGAAACAAGTTTTGATATATAAGAATGTAAACTCTGATAAAGTTGCTCATCTTATCTTGAAAAAACAAAACAATATATCATACATAAAGCAGCTGATATTTTCAATGAAGTAGTAAATTATCCCAAGAAATTATATTGCATTTGGGGACAATTGCATTATGTCTCTTAATTCGTCTCTTAAATGAAAGCCTCTATTTTAAATGCGAATTTAAGAACTGATATTGTTTTTGAATCGCTCTAAACGTGATATTCTGTGAAAGATATCTGTAAAAGGAATTGAATGTCGTTTTCGTATCTGAATCGCCTCATTATTCGTAGAAATTTGATCTGCTGTATGGACGCCTTTTTAATAATTGAAATTTAAATAAAATTCTCATCTGATTTAATGCGCAGATAAACGGCTTTCATTTTCTTTAACTTGCTTCTACAGGGTGTTGCCGAATTCGTTGGACAAACTGGCAGGGTTATATTCCCTGCACAAAAGTAGACTTTAAGTTCCTCCCCACATCTGTATTTGGAACGCATAATGAATGATCAATGGAAAGATGTGGGGAGCATGAATTATGGATGTCACATTTTATGTAGGTCCTACTTAAAAACCTAAGCATTTCCGGACCAGGGTCCATAGGAACTTTAAGTCTTCTTTTTGTGCAGGGAATATGCCCTGTCAGTTTGTTCAACGAATTCGGCAACACCCTGTATAAATGATGTCGTTTTCAGGGTTCACCTTTAGAAACCTATGTTTATATACCCGCATGTTATTTGCAAATATTTTGGCGAAAGTTTTCTTTGTTAAAATGGGGACGCTTTAATTGTGGAATTTCATAGATGCTGGTGTTGCACTGGATTGTATTTTGAGCAGGTTTGTACACTTTATATCTCGGTCAGCCACAACAGGCTTTTCATAGCGATTTGTGCTCGATCGCCTGCTCCAGTCCAAACTTGCACGTTTCAGTGCGGAATTGCATGTTTTTGGCAGCAACTCATTTCCGGTGACCTGTCACCTATTCTCTACAACTATGATAAATGGCCGGATTCATCAAGATGTACAACTTTACTGACGATTTCCACCATGAAATGTCGATGGCATTTTTTTTTCCTTTCACCTTCCAAAGCTTCTTCTTCTGTACCATCTGTCTGTTGTCTCGCATTTTCTGATTTCGAATCATTCGTCAAAAACTGGGAAACTGTCATATGCACACAATATTTTCCAATGTGAACATATGCTATTTAAAAGTTTGGCTCAGCTCTTATATTGTCTGCCACCGACATGATTGCACAAACAAGATGTCAAATATAATACCTTTGCTTTCAGAATGTTGCAATAATAAAACGGATGAATGCAGCAAAAAATAATGTTTGTAATTTATAAATATGCAAATCATTTCTTTATAATTAGTTTTATATTCGCAATGAATGAAATTTAACATGTCATTTATTTCTCAAATTTTACCCTGGCATATATTTTATGGTATACATATATATTTGGTGAAACAACATTATGAGTTTGTGAAACCTCAACTTGTTTTTGTGATAAACGAATGCTGTATTTTTGTTTCTAATTAGTACTATTGTTTAATTTAATTTAAATATTGCATTGTTTTGTATACCTGAATCTGAATAATCTAATACGCAAAATAAGGATTAACTGGCACTGAATTGTATGAAGCTGTTCTGAAATATCCATCAATATGCAGAAACAAATTAAATTTCCGCAAAATCTTCGAGATGAGTATATCCATTAATGTATTTGCAGTTTATTTAATGACATCAATTCTTAATGTATTATTACACTAATAACATTGAGCGGTGCTAACTTCTAACTTACAACTACAGAGGATTTATGTTTCATCAAATGCACTTAAATATAACAGCAATTTTCACATGTACCCTATTAATACTGTATGTTGTGTTGTCTCCTTTCTGAATCAAATTGCTCATCTAATAAAATTTTAGTAGGATGTTTGTGAGATACACAAAGCTTCTGAAAATATAATGAAATCTTTATTGTTCATATCAATTTCATCTGATTATTACACCCAAGCACTCATTTCCCGTCACGTAGATAATGATGAATAATAACATTGCTTCCCACAAACAAACTTATATTTGAATATGTTGAAATAAGGTTTAAATAAAAATTGAATTGTTTTTCCTGGTATATTGTTAAAACTATTAATTGTACATAGATGCAAATACTCCCTTAAATATTTCAAAGCTTGAGGGATTTCTGTGATCTGCATACAGTATGTCCTTCATCGGATTTTAATCATACACATTCGGATTAAATTTGTGGAGAATATAAATGTTCCTGTGAAATTAATTAAAGCTCTTCAAGATTAAGTAAATGATATGCCATAGATATCCATATCCCTTTATATGCGATACATTGGTGTCCATGTAGAACTGCATGCGATTTTATAGCATATTTTAAAACGATAGCAAAGTTGTAAAATGGTCGTGAAAATTTTTGACGACAAAACTTTACGATTTTTGCATGCTGTAAATTGCAGCACTGTTCATGTGTGCCTATTGTTGACATTTTATCTATATCCCCCATGAGATTGGATTCGGTAGTCATCAGAAGTCGATGCCAAAGGCAGCTGATGCTCTATGATGGCCACCGGAGGTGGTTGCCATGGCAACCGCATCCCAATCCCTCTTAACATCATTGCCATTGAAAAGCATCTGCAAGCCGGTCAGTCAACCAAGCAATTAGCGTAAACATTTTCCTTGAAATTCACATTCTATACATTTGACAAGACACAAAAACCAAGCAGTTAATTATGAATTGAAGTGGGCACGTAAGGAGTGGGATGAAGGAGATCTGCACGTGCAACACTTGACAGATGACAATACAATTGGCAAATGTTTTCTCTTCAACGTTCACTGTGACTGAGAGGTATTTGTTTATCGTTGCACAACCGAAAGGGGTCATTTGAGGCTAAGTGGCTAAAGTCGGGTGAAACCTTAAGGGTTTATGGTCTCCACAAACTTCCCCTATCTTAACTGCTAATTGTGAAAACAGCAGTGTGCATTTTCTTGCATGAGGTACTCCAATAAGAAAGCTTGTCACTTGCTCCTTGCTTAATCTCCTTAATTTGCGTGTTGAGTTTTAAATTTATGGATTTCTTTCAGTATAAAGAAGGTTTTCCGTTTTAAGTTTCATAAATACATTGCGGAAAGTCTGAAAAATTTGGATAAGCTTGCGTGAAATTCTGTTGTGAAGTTGATTTGCAAACAATTCACTAATGAAACATCAAGAAAGTAAGGGATGATATGTCTGAATACTCGTAGCAACAACTCTGAAATAATAAAAATCTTCGCAGCATACTAAATCACAGAAAAGACCGATTTCAGCAAAAGTTATTTAGGTAGTTACATATAAAACATGTCGGTGCTCTGTTCTGTTAAAACTTTATTCAGTTTCACTGAATAATTATGAGGGTATGAATAAAGTTATATGACATCTAGCAAGTGAAAGATAGAGAATTTTTCATTATAGAGTCAAGCTAATTTTTATGTTACACGCATCTGTGGCCTAAATTATTTATATTTTAGTAAAAGTTGTTCAAACAAATAAATCTGTGAACTGTGAAGCTTCTGCAGCTGAGGTCCTGGGATTTATTTTTCGGCAACTTTGGCTAAATTTTTAAAAGCTGAAAGATAAATGGACTTGTTTGCTTTTTGTTACTCAAGTTACAAAACAAGAGCATCTTATTTCTGATTTAAAGATTAAATTCATGTTAGACAAAAGCAAGATTTATAAGGCTATTATTGTTGGACGAAGCACATTTAATCTCTTACTAAAACATTTACTTGACGATGCTAACTCTACTAAATTTTCTAGGAGATGTTGATGTTCAATGTTTTCACAGTGCACCCAAACACAGGTCTAAAATAGCCAAACTAAGTTACACTCAACGTGAAACATTTGTAATTTCACATCAAAAATTAACTTATTGGCTGTTTTTCTTCGCTGTTAATACGTTCATTGCTATTTCATAAGAATATAATATTACAGTTATTCCTTCTCTATAAGAACTTAAGAAATATATTGGACCCATTGTAATCAAAATATAAACTAAATGAAATTGGTCAAATGTAACTGCTTAGCATATATCTAATTTTGTTATTGAACTGCAAAGCCAATATACATAGACGGCCAAAATTGACAATGGCAAATGAGAGGAACTTGATATTTCGTGAAATAACCATTCACTTCATTGACAGCTTAACCAGTCAACATTTGTTTGGTCATTATCTTGTGAAAATATCCATTCCCTAGGTTATTTCCTTTCGTCAAGGAAGGATATGGTTTTGTAAGATGTCCTTGTATGCAAGCTTGTCTGTAATGAATTCTATTCAACTTGGCACGCTGACTCCATTATGACTTCATAAATGTCGAATATACTGAATTCATCGAACTCAAACGTTAGCGTTGATTCATTGATCCAGATAATTTTAGTCAATTTAGTCCATGTTTCGTATGGCATAAAAGGATTCTTTGAGAGGCCTCAGATGTGAAGAGCTACTAAGATTATGTACTGTTTTGTGGTTGACAAGTTTCATTCCACTGCATGATGCTCAAGCACTTCTTGGTTCCACTCGACAGTATTCATCTTTGGGTTTGCACCTGATATTCTTTTGAATAATCTATCTTCCAAGGAGTATTTGCCTTGAGTCTACCAGGCTTTTGCGTTCTCCTGACATCACCCCTTGTACGAGAACACCTTTTGATCTCAAATCGAGTAGCAACTGAGCTGTTATAGCTTTGCCATGATTTAGATACATCACGCCTTTGTTTATTGGTGCAAGAAGATATCTGTTTTGTATCTTGAAAACACTCTTGGCTATACTGAGTTCACTGTTTTCAGAACTCCATGCTATAGTCATTACATCATCAGCAGTAGTATGCAGGGTTGTGCGTGAATGTTTTTCCACCCTCACAACTTTGCAGGAGTAAGTGAAATGCATGAAGCAACATATGCATCCCATGTATGAAAATGGGGGCAGTCCGTGTATGCTATTTTCCGTGACCTCGAATTGACGTTTCAAAGTCATCCGAGTTTCAAATTCTGTAATATTAAAGAGACGTAGGTAGTTGCAATTGGAGAAGTGTTCGGGGGCCCTGTGTGAGCATCGCAGTGAAAACAGAAACAAAATCGGACCAATCTGAAGGAAGTTATAGCCGTTTATCTGAAATGGGGAAATCAGCTTTCCTCCAAGTCCAGAACTCCCCTGCAATGCATCCCGTTACATCAAAACCATGCAAGGAAGCCCAATGCACAGGAACTGCAGACTCTGCATTATTGTGCCTAGTCGTGGTGCATACAATGAAATGAATGATCACTACATAGTCAGAATGCTGGGATTTTTCTCAGTCTAACGGAAATTAGTGCACAGAAACTAATCAGTGTTGTATTTGGCCAGGTGGTGAAAGTGTGGATACTAAAATAATTAATTTTGATAAATATTCAAAGCAATGTGGTTTAATTTCCTGACATTTAAGAGCACTGCATGCGCATGTATTTGTGTTATGTATTGCTTTTATCCACCATGCTGGAATTTGGCGCTGCATATCACTGTGGCTACTTTGCACTTCTACAATCTGTTCCTGAACTTGTCTCCGATCTCTCAGTATGGATGAAATTTAATGCTCGTCATGCATGGCTTATTACGAACATCTTGGTCTACTCAGATAGGCCTAACAAGCATTTGCCACCATAGGGGGACCTTTCATAGCACAGATGTTGGCGCCATAAAAGAGCTAAATGGGCTCCTTTTGCTTGCGCTGCCGTGTAAGAAGGGTTTTCCTTGCTCATAACCTCACGGCTATCAAATTAAGCAGACTGGGATCATCCAACAAACTCTTTGCTCTTATTCCCAAAACACACGGCTTGTTATTCGCTCTTTATCGTTTCAAGGTTATGTACAGTTTGCAGACGGGATTTGAAATTGTTTCATCTGCATTATCGTGTTTGTGCTTGCGTGAGAATTCACAACGAAACAATTAAAGATTACAAAGATGTTTCGAGTTACTGCGAGAGACTGTTATCAAAGTATTCCGTAATTAAAACTAATTTTAATTAAGTAGAGCACGGACCGCCATTTTTGTGTACTTCATATAGCAAGACTCAAGTTGCTTGTTTACTCCAAGAAATCCATGTTGAAACATTTATGCCTAGAAAAATCTTTCCTTTTAAATGGTGCTATTGAAGTTCATATTTGATGATAAAATGTCTCGATCTGTGGAAAAGGCGCAATTTAATGTTTGCCCAATTTTGAAGACTTTTGGATGTAATAATGTGTTTTTAAAACGAAAGTCGGGGAAAAATTGTATATCAACCTGTTTCAACTTTAAAAACGCAATGTCAAAAATCCCAGGACTTGTTGCGAGTGATGCATCCTGTTTACATGTTACTCATAATAGGAAATTTTACAAACAAATATAAGGTTCTGTTATAAATAATGGGGAGTGATGGTATAAACGTTACGTTGATTACAAATATTATATTTATGTTTCTCAGAATAGAATCTAGGGTCTTATTGGGAGTATATGAAAAATTGATCACTATTTTACAGTATAGAAGCAAGGGATGTGGGTGTGCATTAGACAAATGCAAAAATCAAAAACGAAATCCCAAACTTGTGTGTAACTCACTTGCAGCATCTAACATTAGAATGATTTAATTTTGCTGCTGATGTGTTCTGGATTTGCACATATGAGTGTTAACGTGAATTTATATTGGATGATGTCATGAGGGCCACGTTTGGAAAAAAAATTCTCTACATTGCTGGTGTAATGTAATCGAGTTTTACACAAATGTAGACGCACTTAATTGTTGAATAATGTATAAAAATGAGATATGGCGTGGTGAACGACGAATCTTTCTGCATTTTATAGTCACAGATGCAGTGATATCCATTTGGAATTTTACAACTTCGCGCCTTACTACTGCATCGTTCAACGTTTTCTCGCACCAAATCGATTCAGGTTTGCTTGTCTGCGTGGATGAGCATAAATGTGTGGCCTAATCACATCTCGGCATATTACACATTTATTGTTTCATTTTTTAAGTATTCTCAAGTATTATGGAGAAAGGAAAGAGGAAGAAGACTTGTAAAATAAAATGCACAAATCTGCCATAATTCTTAAATTCATAAAAAACAAACATAACTTAAGATTAAAATGATCCACTCAATTTAAATATATCAGAATGAAACCTTTCATCACAATAAACCAACTTTAATAGTTTTACTATTATTGTTCTTAATTTCTTTTACAATACAGATAATTTTATTCTGATATTTTAATGATATGTACGTGTAAATATAAATTTGATCACATCGCACAATTGCCTAAGTATATTTATAAGATGGGTTTTTTACATTGTTATAAATAGTAACTTTGAGTTGCATTTATTTTAATTAATATAATTTTTGATTTCATTGCTGCAAGTAGAATTATTTGGCATTCAAGGAACATTTAGGGTAAGATACTCCTGTAATTTTGTTTTAATATTTGCATTTCAAACTTGGAAACATAACTTTACTTTAGTTGGAATAAAAAAATATTCAAATGCGAATTTTGACAATGGAATTGTAGGATATCGCACAGAAATAGATTTAAAAAAGGAAAACATAAATGTGGCGAGGGCGTATCGTGGTATATCATCAATGACATCACAGAATAAAAAGAGCTTTGGGATGTCTAGTATTATTTGTTTCTGCGCCTGATCATTGGTTTGTAATTATCTGCTCCGAAATGAAATTATTGGTACAGGGCTTTAATGTCGATCCTATCCTTAGAGATCTGGTTTACGGTGTATATTGGAATACTACATGCAGGCAAATGATAATTATTGCAGAGTGTTGACCTATTTTGAAATCCATATAGTAGCAATGCGACCCGTTTCAGAATTGGATTTGAGAACAGAATTCCCCACGATGATTTATATGTATGAGATATTGATCTTGTGAGAGAAAAGGATCACAACATATAATAGAGGAGGGTGTGTGTGTGTGTGTGTGTCCATTTTAAAAAATTCAATATGGTGCTAGGAGTGAGTACTTGACATTCTACTACTACTGATAAATAATCAACATTTGAAATCTCCCATAAATATAGAATACATTAAACTACAGCTATAATGCATTTACTGGCGTTACAGACCGAGTAGTAGTATATTGAAAATCAGTCGCACTATTTTTGTGATATTTAGTGTATAGATAGATTATTTTCAGCTTCAATATCTGCTCGAATGGTGTCATATGTTCTACCTTTAAAATAAATTGTTTGCTGCATTTCTGCTTAATCCTAAACATCCGTATACAATCTTCAGTGATCCCCTTGCGCAAAACAAGTGCTTAAAAGTTAAGAATAATATAAAAATTTAAAAAAGACATTATACCAATTATTTTATTAAGAAATTTAGTTAAATTATCTTTATAATTCATCAATTTCATTCTTAATCCTGTAAATGAAATGTGTAAAAAAAGCAAAACAAAGTAACTATACAGTATAGTCATTCTCATCTCAAGGTGGAGCTTAATACGTCACCGAAAACACCGCATCACTCGTGCGGAAGAATTACATATTTTTGGTCAAACTTTACCTGTTGCTGGAAAAAAAACATACATTTTGAAACGGAAGCGACAACTTGTTTTTACAAACTCCGACTAGTCTCTACTATTAAATTCAATAGTGTTGAAGCTTATTCTAGCTCAGCAGTGTTGATTTTCCAATTAAACAACAGCAAAACGAAGGAACTACTTTCTTTGAGGAGGTTGTTGTGTAACGTTTACGTCGTGAGAGGGTTACAGCCAATGGGAACTAACTTCATCTTGACATGAGAACGACTATAGTAATTCAAGTATTTCATACAATTACTACACATATAAGGAACTTTTTTGCATTTTATTTGCCCCCAATCTGCAGAACAAAATCTAGGTGGTAATTTCCGATGTCAGCTAGGTTTGAGGCATGTCATGATATTCGTCACTATTGCATCATGGCAGAAAGTCATTTCCGGTTGTTTACCGGTGTTGAATGCAGCATCGAAGCCTGCAAATATCCTATATCTGAGCGAATTGAGCGTGGACACAAGCCTATTGCTGAAAAGAGCTCAAACCCCCATGTTTGAAACTGTCCGAAAGTCTGAACTGAAATCCCCAAGCGAAAAGATCGGATAAACGATATCACTTATACAGTTTCCCACGTACGCGTACTTTTCCTTGGATTCTTATTGTAAAAGCCATGCATTGTGCTTCAAAAGTTTCACTTACTATGGTGTAGAGGCTTTGTTGGAAATTACTTTCCAACGTTGTTCTTTCCTGTATTGTTTGCGGCTTGCCGATAAGTGTTGGAAAACCATTACGGATATTCAACCGTGAAAGGCTCCTTAATTTGTTTCACCTACACTTTGAGAAAATAGGCGTGACTTTTAACTTTACTGTTGCAGCCTAAAAACTATAGTCTATTTCAGTTCAACTTCGTAAATTTACTGCCGCTTGGATACAAATAAAAAAAATCACATAGGTGGAAATGTTTTATTACGTGCCTCTGAAAAGTACAGCTTTCCACTATTTGTCAAATAATCGCCATATAAATTGAAGCGCATCATATTTGTCCTCAAAATTCCAAATTCCTTCTGCACATAAATTTGCTGCCAAGTAATATGGCCAACCTATCACAGCAATTTGAAAGTCCTCATCGTCATAGATGTTCCGGGCCCCAAGCTGTTAATGAACAGATCTATGGAAATCACATGGCGCCAAGTCCGGCTTACAGATGTTCAAAAACATCTTGTTTGAATTGACTCAAAGTCTTGTGTTCGCTGAGCACTTCAAAATGCTGTGACAGGTTGCCTACATTTTGCACCAAGTTTCTATGTACATAGAATGAATTTGAAAATTCGAGGGAAAATTTGGCGAGCACTTCAATTTAAATGGCGATTATTTGACAAATAGCTGTAGCTTTAAGAGGCACGTAATAAAATATTTCTATCTATACATTTTGTTATTTATGGCCAAACGGTAGTAAATTTAAGAATCATAGGTACCTAATAACACAAATTAAACCCAGTTAGAACATTCAACTAGTTACTGGAAATTACTTCAATGCCAAAATGGCTACCATGATGAAAAGTTGAGCTGAATTAGACTATGGAACAACTGTTATCATTTGCATTTCAAATTGTATATCCACATTGACTAGGTTATTCACATGGGAATGCATGTATACAAAACCTAGCTTGGTTAAAGCATCCAACATATCACCGATAGCTAGACCTTTTCGCCAAAATGGCTGCCTTAGAAAGTTGAACTGAATTATACTATAGAGCGCACTTCACCATTTTTGTCTTTTATAATTGCTTAATTTTAAATGTTTGTTGCTTATTGATGAATGTAAAAATCTTCACCATGATTGTTAATAATACGTGCATCTGTAGTCAGGCAGTGAGGGAAACAACTTAAAGCCCCGCCTTCATAGTACTACTGCTCAGTATGATAACTTATAGAGACAATTAATAACATTTAATTTTAATTTAATTTGTTTCAAAAATAGTGACTGTAGAAAATTCTCATGTAACTTAAGTTTGAGAAAAAGTTCCGAAGATCTTATGCAAAGAAGCAAAATGCAATTATCATTCAACTGGTAGGTTATCCGCATGCCGACTGGAAATATAAAACTGGGATATTAGCTGGGTGTAGACCTAGTAGATTTATTATTTTGATATTTATGAAAAGATGAAATAATTTTTCGACATAACTGATCGCAGTTGAAGCTCTGCTTCGCATCAGCATTAGTAGGATTTTTTCCCCTCTAATTATGACTTCCCTGAAAGTTATTAAAAATGCGTACCGGGTTATAATTCACTTAGAAGTTAATTAATAGGCAACATGTAATTGTGCAAGGCTGTGCTCGAAAATTAATGTTGGTTCGCACATTCTGCGCAATAAATAATTTTCATTATTTCGCTTTTTATTCCCCCACAAGTTATAGTTAGGCGAATATGCACGCAGACAGTACTAAACTGTGGCTTAACAGAGTGTAAAAAAGGCACTGTATTGTATATGGCCAATATACTTAATTAAGGTGTTCCATATGTAAACCCAAATTGCCATTTTAATTTTCTTCTGCGATATTTCAAGCATTAGAAATATACACTGTGGCTTCATTATTCCTGCATCATTGCAAGTAGACCAGTTATATATTATTTTATTGCAATTAGTATTGATTACAGATTGCACAGTTCAACAAAATTAAATAAATTTATGTTTCAAGCTTGCAAAGGGTTTATTCTTATTGATTTTTTTTCAAGCAGGCATTAGAATATGGTACATCAGCATTTGCTGTATTAAATTTCTTATTATGGTTTCAATTAAAATATTATTGTCTATCTTGGAGTCTTTCTTATGATACCCGAACAATAGTCAGCCAACATTGCTTTACTCTCGCTTCCCTTATGCGATTGTTCAATCTGTGCTATGTCTTGATGAAATCTTTTGCCTTGTTCGTGATTTAATTCACAGAATCAAGGTTCTCAGGGGAAAATTACAGATGTGAATGTAAAAATCTTACTTCAAGTGACATTAAATCCCGTACTGATGACACCACAGTGTGCGTGTTGGTTTGGTGGAATGTACTCTGTTCCACACTCCTATGATGCTACCTTATTTACTACTACTGTATATACCTTGGATCGCTGCATCGTTGAATGTGGTATCAAACTGGGTTTGCCACACTCAAGGGGCTTTGGGCACAGCATCGATCTCGCCCAGATGCATTAAGACCTTTGCTTAACCTGAAGGAGAATCTGAGCAATTCCAGAGAGCACTTCGAGTTGTAAATATTACCTAAAAAGATCATTCAAGTGTTTTCGGATAGTTAAGTGTAATTTCCTCAGTCGAGGTTCCGGAAACTGCTTCATCGTCATCAACTTAACGGTTTTGTGCGCGGACTATTGGGTTGCCGAGGGCTTTGAACCGCTCGGCCGTGGTAGGTTCGTCACAACATATTAAGTGTGGGTGGTACATTGATGGGCCATCAGGAACAAACACTTTTTCACATGGTGTTTCCTGCATTTCTTCATCACCTCCTCCCAGGCTATGAGGGAATTGGCTGGTTTGGAAGTGGCAATTCAGCAGAATCAGGGACAGGTTTCATAGTTCATGGCAGAAGTCACCATCGGTTTTATTAGCCCTTCTGAATCCTGTTAGTAAATGATCTCTGTTTAATCTTTGGAGTAAATTCCTCAACAAAATATTACAAACAATTTAGGAGAATTGACACTTCCAAGGCATTCCCTAATCCTGAACCAGATGAATACTGCGATAAATAGTGATTTGCAAGTGGTTCACATGTATTGTTTTATGTTCCACTTGTGCAATTAAAAATTGTAAAAAAATCTTTCTATGCATAGTATTATTATAATAAAAACCTCAATAGGGAGACAAAGTAAAACGTAACCATGGGTAAAATGGATGACGTTTCATCTCAAGCCACGTTGCGCCCTACTTTATCTCCCTGTTATATTTTGAATGGCACGTGCTGGGTGCAATCTGAAATATCGTTTGTAATTAATGAAAAGCAGAACAAAAAGTATTGAAATGCAGTGTCATACTTTATTAGGGGTAATGTAAGTTGGAAGTTTTCGTATAATTTATTACAGATGTGCAGTGCAAACCGTGTAAATACGAAAAATAAATAAATGGTACATTTCTTCAAAATTGTTATTAATAGAACATATGATTGTGTTAGTTGCGTATGTTAAATTTTGTTCAAGATTATTGCATTTTATACAACATCCTCGCTTGCAAAAAATCAGTAAACTTTGTGGAATAACATAGATATTGGCACAGAATCGCTTTTGTCCTTAAGATTTACGAGAATTGGTGGAAATTCTTGAATTGTAACGTTCGATTTTCATTCAAATTTCATTTGGCTTCCCGCGTTCCATTTCGGCTTTCCTATTGGCCGATGCGATCAACGCGAACTCCAATCATTGGAAGGTTCTAAGCTGAAGCGCCGTAGCTTTCGACGTGATATTTTTTTGAATCTGGCTCCTCCCTCGCCTGTGCAGTCCCTATTCAAGATGGCGGCATCCGTTACGAAAACGCTGCGTCTTTTCCAGCAATTTAGAGAAAGAATCGACGGTTTTCTAACGTAAGTTTCTTGAATTCTTCTCGCATATGTTGTCGTAGTTTCGCTAAGGAAAACGGATGTCTCATTTTAAGAAATTTAAGCGTAAAATATGCACTATTTTACTCGCATTGAAATTGACGTTATTTGCACGTGTTTGAAATTGATTTGAAATTAGCGTTGCCTTATAATCAATATTTATTTATTTCCCTATTGACAACTTGTGTTTTTCGCAGATTTTAATTGGTTTTTGAAATAATTTCAAATCTTTGTTCCATTTAGTAATTGTCATTTCATTAATTGTATTTTTAAGTAATTTTTTTCTTTTTTATTTATAAAATATGTATATATCCCGTTAAAGAAACAAATATGCCTTTTCAATTTGCGAAATTTGTTTTCTAATCAGCTTGGGTTTGCACTAAAATTATGCAACGGTTATTTAATTATTCAAGGTCCGTTTTGGAGATCCAATGTTGATTAGAAAATGTTTTCTTTACTCTGTGGGTTGATCTGAATTTTTTGTTTAACAAAATCTGGAATTATATGTTGCGTCTTTATTGCAAATTATTTGGGAAATTTCACATGTGACTTGTTACACAATGCGGCAAACCATTACCGGTGTTTTTATCATCTTGCCTCTTTTGTGTTTTGTTAATCATGCTGTGCAAAATGTGTGTGCAAATCGGTTTCTTTATATTCTTTATGTTTCAGTTTAATCAATATATTCATTTTTTCCCCGCAAATATTATGTAGTTGTTTATTAGTTAATTCTGCGTTTTGCGGTGAAATAACTGCTGCGCTGAATTCGACCCGATGTGTTTTGAAAGTTAGGAATGGAATAGGAAAATTGGGACGAAATATCGTTTGTTGCATCCACCAGATGGCGCTATTTTTCATGCCGATTAAGAGTACACCTCTCACAGGTAAGTCATGTGGGTAATGAGCACCCAAGAACACTCAGGGGATGGTGTGCGCCACTGTGCCAAAATTTGGTGTAAATCGGTGCAGTAGTTTGGGAGGAGTTGTGCGACAAAGCTGAAATGTGGCTACATTTTTATATACAGGGTGCTTCAAAACTCTTGGTACAAACTTTCAGGGTATATAATATGCCCGGAAGCAAGACAAAAATTTCATATGAACCCATGTCCGCAAATGCTCGGTTTCGTCTGTAGCCCCCGAAACGTGGCATCCGTAGTGTATGCTCCCTAATGTAACTGCATGGCTCGCGAAGCCGACGTGTGGCCCTAGTAATGAGGGAAGGAAGTTATTACAATGCATTTGTATAGTTTGGACACCAAAAAGTCAACATTTATTCACAAGAGGTGTTCGAAATTGCAGCCCCAAAACATCCTGGGGCCGGATAACCTTCATTTCAAGGTCACCTAGTAGTGGTTTGGGTTAGGTTAAGCCAGGCTGGGTCCTAGGGCCGGATATGTGTCATATATCGGTAAAAACTAATACTTAATTAGTGGATTTATAATTAATTACTGATCTGTAATTTATTACGTACTTTATTTTCGTGAATTTGCAAAAAAAAGCCGATCGATTTGAAATCACGCGCTTTGCGGTGGGCATTTTGTTTTTCAGGAATCAAAATGAAGTGGCTGAAGAGTTAAAGCAAAGTACAAAATCCTTATATGACCTGGCCAAGAAATCAGAAGATGTCCTCAAGAGCCAACGGTCGAACAGCTTACCAGAACTTATCGTCGAGAAGTTTGACGATGAACAGATTTGGCAGCAATTGGAAATTCAGAATGAAGAATGCACTCAAAGATTGATCGAAACAGCTGCCAAGCTTCTAGCCAGGAAGAATCTAGTAAATCTTGTAGAAAATGTAGAAGATGACTGTGAGAGCAATAGGCAAGATGGCGGCGAAGAATCCGAGGAGTTGGCGTTTGACGATTCCGGCAGCGATTCGGATGCCATTGACAGGAAACTGCAGAAGATGCTGCCTAAGGAGAAGAAAACAAAACCGGTGAAAACAAAGAAAGAACCACTGAAGATCACCAAATCCATAGTAGACGATAGATTCTTTAAGTTGTCGGAAATGGAGAATTTTCTGAACATCGAAGACGCGCGCGAGGAAAGGCTGCGCGACAACAAAGACACGGATTCAGATGATTCAGAAGAGTCGGTTGATCTTTTCGATGGCAAAGGGGATGAAGAAGAAGAAGATGAGGAAAATGAAGTAATAATTTAATCTGTAAATACAAATTTGTTTTGTATATAGTCATCCTAATAAAGATATTTCTTGAAGTCCCGCCCACACTAGGTTCAAATGCATGAACCGGTCCGCCTGGAAGTTTTGTAAAAGCTCTGATTGGACGAGAGAGCATCCATGAACTATTTTCACACCTCCAGGTGTTATTTCAACTCTAGTAGCACTTTAGGTAGACCAATCGAGTGTTTCACTGCAAGGTGGGCGGGGCTTCAGTTGATGCTCTTATGGGAAAAAGTATACTATTCACTTTATGCCAAGAAATAATTTCATGGAAAAATTAAGAGTAATTATTGTCAAAGTACATAGTACTTAATCAGGTTTATTGTATTGGTTTGTTAAATTGAGAGGATATTTGGGGTATTTTATTATAATGTAATATGTTATATTGGAAGTTACTTTGAAATTGTGATCCGTAAATGTTGAACTACTATATTGGATGGATATTTTTTAAGTTGTTGCTTTTTGGAGAGGTCAGCTTTAATCATAAAAATCTCTTGCTGTAATATATAAGCTTTTAAAAGTGCTTTCATGAAATTAAAAGGGGGTTTGGAAATATTTCATGGACTGTTATGAATAATTCAGAGCAAGCTTTTAGTAAAATTGGTGTTTGGCTAAATTAATAACTGAACTGAAATGCTGTTATTACATTGGAGTTACTAAACTAAATGCCCGTCCACTTTATCAATACAGGTTTGGAAAACAGAATTTGTAAGTAAGTCGAATTGATATTGAGGAAATAATTGAACTTTATATCGGTTTTAAAATAATTGGCATTCATTCATAAATTAATTTTCAGTAATTCGACTAATTTTATTTTGATGTTGCATTTTGTTGTTGGGGTCAAAATGAAAATCATGTAAAATATAAATTCCATAATTCCCCTACGATTTTGCAGTACGTTCTTATGATCTTGAAAAATAAACTGGTTGACATTGTTTCAATCAAGTTGACTATAAGTAGTATTTCAAAGAATTATGTGAATGCTGTATAACAATTGTCTAATAATTTATTTTTAAAAAAATATAGTTAACGGCAGCAGTTTGACAATATTGTTGATTTTGTTATTTGTTATTCTATTAAGCATTTCGGGATTTCCCACCCAAAAATTATGATTTTTCTGTTAGGTTGCAAGAGGTGAACAGGATATTCACTTCGCCGATTTCTTCGATCCGCCAAGATCAAACGTGGAACCGAATCTCGGGGCCGGCACAAGTGTGTCGGGAAACGAAGACGAGGATGGCGATGATGAGGATGAAGACGAGGATGGAAATGAATTAGAGCAACTTGAAGATGCTATGTAAGATTTTTATAGCTTATGACACATTTTGTTTAAATTAGTATGGATTTGACAAAAACACTGAACAGGAACCCGCGATTATATTTTATTACTGAATGAAATAAGTTATTTCGGATTTAAGTTATTCTTAAAAGCTTTGTATATTTTCTTTTTGTAGTGTTTGGTTGGAAAAAGCGAATGATAGACTAATATTGTTTTTATATGCCTAAAATTATAAGTTAATGTAACTGCGATTGGGAAAGATGTCAATTTATTTGTAACCGCTTTACGCGGCTCGCGCGCCTGTTCAAACAAAAACGCCTCGCGTCTTTGGAAGGAAGGTTTCTCGCAAGGAAACGTCTTAATTAAGCTGCCATCTTGTCTTTTGTGGTTGCATCGCCACGTGATTAATTACAAGGCTGCAATCTTTTGAAAGTTATCTCTTTTTGACGTTGCGCATCTTCGCGAAAATTACACGAGTGACACCTAACGGTAACGGGTTGCGGCACGACGCAGGTTTTCGAAACATGTGTGACAGCCCTAATTAGGAGCCCCATTTGAAACGAATTTGCATTCTGTCTTCTAAACACAATCTTTTTGCTTCGTTTTTTACCTCCAAAATGGTCCATTGGATCAAGCCGATCATCGACATCGTAATATCAGCATGCAATATATGTCATAGCGCTCTGAATTTTGGACAAATTTTTGAAATGGTTGTTGTGTATTGGACTAGGTTTTTGTTATTAATATTACAATTTATATAATAATTGTAAAGAAAAATTTTCTAACAAACGTATGAATAATATATACGTACGTGTGAATGTAGAACTTGAAATGTTTGCGTTCGGTGCATCTTGACGCATTGTCATCTGATTTTTAGTAATATATAATTTAAACGTGGTGATTATTGTATACCATGATTTTTATATGAATTTAATTTATTAATTGATTTTTTGTAATTAAACTGTAAAGGGGTTTATTTTGCAGAGACTTCGACACGCGAGACGTGAGCGATGTAGAAGGTTCGGGTGAAGAAGAGCAAGAAGCCGTTCGGAGTGATAGTGAAAGTGAGAAAGAAGAACCTGATGATGAAATTAAATCTGCTTTTGAGAAAAGACAAGAAAAGGTAATTAAATTTTCCGGAATGTGTAATCTCCATTTACATAATTAGAATTGCGCAAATGTTGTGAATCATTTTTCCCCCCATTTCAACTGTAATTTTAAAGAGGAAATGTGCGAACAAATGCTACTGCATAAAATATTGGTATCCTTATAATTTGGCCCCCTATTAGCTAATAAATAACCAGCTGTCTAACAAGTTTCTCTATCTCAATCAGTTTTGGAATTGATTGGTTGGTTCTGAAACCTAAAATAACCATTCAAATGTTTCCATTTTAACTTTTGGATTTTGAGTCTAAAAATATAATTCTGATTTTAAATAAGGAATGAATAATGTGTTGTTGATGTTTTTTTTATTAATTTACTGTTTTGTCTTGGTTATTCTCTCTTTGCGCGTGTTATGAGCGAATGCGTTTCTCTTCTGCTTTCATTGCCAGGAATTAATTTCTAACTTTTGCTTCATTTCACCCCATTGACCCGCAGTAAAGTAAAACATTATGCATTTCAAATGAATGTTCCTTTCTGGTTCTGCATAGACTTTCATATAATTAAGATTTGAGATTTGAAAGGAATAAGTTTGTTTCGCGAGCGCACGGTTAAAGGAGCTTGAAGTAACTAACGCGAAAGTCTGTTGGCTAGTAATGATGTACAACAGCTGTTTGGAAATGAGATGCAGATTTCAGTTGCAGGGCAGCTTCATTAATCATCCCACCCTTTTAAATCTCCATTAGGAAATCTGCCTTCACTTCATTCGCTTCATTCTCTTCTTCGGCTTCGCGTTACTTTTCCGCTCTTGGGCCGTGTTGTCTATAACTTGGCCAGCTCAGGAAACCGTGCGATGAAGTTATTAAACTTTCACATTGCAAATTAACAGTTTGAAGTATATATTCTATAAATATTTTTCCAACATTGTCGGTCTTTTATTTTGCACGATACAGAAGTTGCAGCAGCGCAAAAATACGCGCACTACTACCCCTTAAAAATGCAAGTCGCTTTCTTCTGGATAGAAGTTTCAAAGAAAATGTTGACTTTTTTTAGATTTTTTTGTAAATTACAGAAATTTATATGCTGAATATTTTTGCAGCACAATTTTACGATATTTGAATTAATGTTTTAAAAATTACATGTTTTACAAACCTTCCATTTTATGACACTGTATTCTAATCACATTCTGCCGGCTCTTTTGCAAATTTAGTATGTTGTAAGTATAAAATGGATGTAACATTATGCTGGAAACATAAAAGCTCAAAGGAATTGCAAAATACATTAGCCGTAGATGACATTGTGTGTATCGGAACATTATGGACATTTACGCCGAGGCAAATTGGGAATGCAGTCGTTGGGATTTGGGGAACGTTAATGCCATTGGAAAATGGGGTATTTGGTAGGTTATGATGACCATGGTATTTGAAAGATTTGATTTGACGCCCTCCATCCTACTGATTTATACATTGTGAAGCCATTCGGACCGTCTGGGGCCCTTTTCGTACACTTTTCGCTTTTTAACATCAATGACTTTTCCCCCCTTCCTTTCTGCCTTACTGTAACTGTGTGCTTTTTCATCCACAAAGTCCGATTTTATTCACGAATTTGCAGCACTATGGCTTTACGTGTATATTTGGCGAAAAAGCGACAAATGCCGTCTCGCGCGCCAAAAGCGCAAATATAAGAAGCTTTATCGGGCAACACTCTAAGATTGAGTCGCATAAATCTTTCCAAATATCCCATGTTCAAAGCCCTTCTCTTAGCTTGTTTACTTTTTAGCCCTTTTCAAGCTTCCGTACAACTTGTATTTGCTAGAAAATTGGTGAAGTTTTTCTATGTAACTACTGTACCGAATTTTGATGTATACCTGTTTGGGCCCTTTTCATGAAGATAAATTGTTACTATGTCCTCAATAATCCTCTCAAATTAATGCAGAGTAAGTTTCTGGTGCAATCTGACTAAAAACCGGAAAACGCTGTTGATTAAGCTGTGTTATCAACAGCCTGAAACGATGCGCCATCTGGTATCGAAAGTGGAAAGTATTTTTTAATTTTTGTTGATTGGTTAGTGGGCAGTTCTGTAGCATTTTGCCGACAATTGCAACAAAAAAAAGGCTGTTTTTGCAAGAATTCAATCAAATTTACTTAATGATTTCTTAAATGTATTGAATATTGAAATACAGGGTGTCTACAAAGTCGCCGCACAGTCGCAGTGATAGAATATATGTAATTACCTGGATTGTGCTTTGAAGAAAGAAACATTTTATATTTTTGTCTGATGGAAAAACTGTAGCTGCACTAGAATAACTTGTAGTTATATATAGTTTATTTCCATTTTTAACTTGAATTTTCCATTTGAATGTGGCGGTTTCAATTCTTGATATTATGTTAAGAAATTTGTTTTATTGCAGAGTTGATCTGTTGATGCCTGATGAAGTTGGTTGTACGTTTCAGATGAAGAAACTTGTTGAAAGCATGGAAGAAGAGAACTTGGGCGATAAGCCGTGGCAGTTAAAAGGCGAGATCTTAGGACACGCTCGGCCCGAGAATAGCTTACTTGAAGAACATCTGCAGTTTGAGCACATGAGCAGACCAGGTAATAAGGGCCAGCAAATCCTATTCAAGACACATTCCCATTCAGACGTTCACATCTCAATCTTGGCTCACACCGAGATTACGAACACCACTTCGCATCATTTGATTCCGATTGGCAAATTTATCGCGAGCCGTGCGCCCGTCTTCCTTTCTTTCTTTCCTTCCTTCCT
>WWPM01024003.1:0-13575 GCA_023279145.1 Glomeris maerens
AATTTCTAAAATTTTCAGCAGTAATGAAAAGTATATTCTGCAATTCTCAGAAATTCTTCTCGACATGTTATGAAACCCAGTACATGAAATGAAATTAAAATCGAATTACAAATTTCATAAATTTCCGGGCTTATTGAAATAGATTAATTGAATTAATTCAAATTTGAATTCGGTTGTTTTCAATCACCAGTAAGCAACTTGTAATTTATAACAAAGTCACACAATGAAATAAAGAAAAGCCATAATGGAATGTGTGCATAATTGTTTAATAGAATATGTCAATACAAAGCATTAGTTGATAGATGTAAATAGATAATTTTTAATCGCATTCACATGAATTACACAACGGAAATATAATGCCGCAGTGCGGAGACACAGTGGCGGGTTTGGTGAAAACACACTTCTTCACAATCTCAGAGTGCTTAAAAGCATTTAAATCATTTGTTTTCCACAAAGTAATAACTTTTTAAATTATTGATAAACTCTTCATGTCCATAATACTTTGCAAGGAACTCTTGTGTCGCAGTTTTAAATGTTTCATCAATGAAAAGTATATTATTGGCAGGCAAGTTAATTATATGCCGGATTTTTACAAATATTCCCTGACCCAATTGCATATAGCAATCACATCGTTTAGGACTTCTGGTACAGGATGAGGCAGCAAAAATGGAGTTTTTGTATAAAAAGCGTGTATAAAATAAAAATTCAGAACTTAAATCAAGCACATCAGCTGTGACAAATTTCTGCAATGCAAACATTTCTTTCCAGGACCACTTCTGTGATTTACCCTAGCCCGAAAGTGTTACCGAATCAACATTTAAGCAGTTTCCAGTGTTGAATTTAAGGTAGTCTTTCAATGAACTGAAATAATTGCCGATAAATTTGGGAGCACTCTCCATTGCTTTGGCATTTTTTTGTAAGAATAATTTTAGAGAAATCCTTTTCGAAATTTGCTGAGGGATATTTTCTATACCGAAATGCATTTTAATTAATTTTCTATTATTGCTCTCAAAAGTGAAAGCTGATGTTTGGAAAAGTGGGCCCCAGTGTAACACTGATTGTGAATGATGTACTGATTGATGGACATTGAACAAGATGTTTTCGATTCTGTACAGGTCTCCCATCTGTTTGACAAAAAGACAAAGCTTTATGACATTTCTGAACAATGTATTTGGCATTTCTTTCATAAAGCAATTATCGACTACGGAACTAAGAATCATGAAATGTTTGTAATAGCGATTCAGCAAAATGCCTTTTAAAGTTCTTGGTCCCTAAAACAATAAAAAGGCTCTCCATTCTGAAGCTTTCCAATATGCCATATCAGCTAGACTTCTTGGAGTCCTTGCGAAATCGGAAGGTGGGATAAGATTAAGTAATCTTCTGTTTAGTTCGGTAATTTTGTTGCCAATATACCATTGGCTTTCCCTGTCATTAAATGTGTCTCTGATCCAGAGCTTTGCCAATTGACGCATAACACCGAGCAATACACTGTGCATGTAACATGGCAAAAAACCATACACAATATCGAAAAGATGCAGCAAACAAAGGACGGTAGGACCTTTTATGCCACAGTCATTGTGACCTTCTGATTTTCATCTCTTTTCTGTAAGTTCAATATGCTTATTATGTGTTCTCAATTCATATGGTGGGTAATTCAGAGGGAATACTCTAACTGTACCATTTCCTTTTCGGACTACCGCACCAGGGTTCATGCACCAATCACATCCAAATTTGCCATTGTATTGCTTTGTGTTTTTTAGTATTGGACGTGGTGCTACTGTGTTAGAAGTACATATCAGTGGAAATACTCGTGATCGTCTTTTTTTCCTGCGAGGTCGCTCCGATCAAGTCCAACTGCATTTATACATGTCACTGAGCTGTTTAATTAATGGCTGGAAGTATGCGTGGCCATTTGGTTTGCCTGCACCAAACCATAGACCTAAAAGCATGACACAATTCTTCCGTAGCATGTGTGGCAATTCAATTATGGATGCTTGAATTGGGTACATATTATATCTTGATGAAAAAAATAAAGGAACGCCATCAAAATTCCACAGCAAAGTTATATCATTACCAGTTATTTCATCATTGCACAAAAGCTGCTGGCAAATTCGGCCATTAGTTATCTCAGACAAAATGTCCTTTTGGGGTGCAGGTTTGTTTTGCAATGCAACTTTCACTCGAGTGTCAGTCAGTGTACTTGATAATAAGTTTTTCATATCCAGAAAAGTGAAAAAACAAAATTTCTACATTAAGTCCCCTCTATCTAATACTTTGCCACATGTAGTGCATTTGTTATCACAGTCTAACAATGTTTTGCAATAGTTACAATAAAGGTGGGTATTCAGCATAGACTTTCCATACCCTACCTCCTTACAGGACAAATATTTGGAATAAGGCACATTGTTGTTGTAATGATTGTTTAGAAGTTTCAGCAGATCATCCAGAGCTTTACCGTTGATTCCATGTTGTAAATTGTAGGCTGTCAGGAGTTGTTGTGACTGACCCTTTGTTATGGTTGCATTCACATAAACTGGTTCATCCAGTTCGCCTATCTGCAAACACATTCATATTATGCACTTCAATTTGCATTAATTCATTTCTGAATGTCATTGTGTGAGCATACCTGAATGCAATTCGCTTCCTCAGAAATGGCCCATTCATTGCAGAGATTGTCACGAATAGAAGCCTCGGTATTTGCAGAAGTGCATTCGAAAGGGGTGTGTACATCATTGTTGAAATCTTTCAATCCATATATTGATTTCAGGACATCGCGTTATGAATTGTCCAAATGTATTTGTGTTTGTGTATTCGCGTGCATCTGATATACAATATTCACATGATTTAATTACGGATTTCACAGATACTTGCGATACGGATTGCAGTCCGAAAACATTGCTAACAATGCCATTTCTTGGTGTTGGACCAATACATGATGTTGGGCAAACAACCCAGTAAACTATAATAATGAAAGCGCACATTTACTTACAATGTTATATGACTACAATTCCTTTTGCTCTTTCATTTTTTACGCCAAGATGTTGTCTTCACAAAAAGTGTTGGATATGTGAGACAACAACAAATAAATTGAAGAGTACAATCCCTTTCTCACAGCAGACAAAAACACGCACGTGTCTTTAATTGACGACTAGTTTCAACTCCAACATGGAGTCATCAGGTCAAACCAACTTCACACCGACTAATACGGATACAACCAAAATTAAGTAACACTTAAACAGGAGATCAAATATGGTACAATACCTCAGCATCAAACATTATCCATCTCGTCAAATCCAAAATTTGCAATAAAACCGGTCAGAAGACCTCGTCATAACGAAGGTTACAAATCTATCAAAAGGCATCGAAAATCCAACAAGACTTAATGTAGGCGAATAGGTTCACATCGAAAAGGAATTAAAAGCACTTACTTTAACGAGACGTGTACTTCGGACAGAGGTATCCCATCAAAAGAAACATTTGGGAGAGAATTACACCAATTTATTAGACGACTAGTAACCGGTCCTTCTTGTTCATTCAAGGACAAATACTCAGCACATTTCCTGCTGCTTTGAATAACCATTGTCTCCCAAATATTTAATTTGACACGATTTTCCTCAACAATCAAAACATACAATTTCGTTGATCTCGGACCATGATTTGCCAATAACAAATGATTATTAACATGAGAGTTAGGGTTTGGTTTCAAGTGCTCTAAAAGACAAATTTGAAACTGTCTACATGTTTGACCAATATACAAGCTTGGGCACATTCCACATTTAATACAATAAATGCCTGAACTCTTAACCAAAGGCACAAAGTCTTTACATTTAGGTAAAAAATGAGCGATGGTGTTACCAACAGGAAAACTAATTTTTGACCCAAATTTTTTCAAAACATAACTTAATTTCAAGTTCAAATTATTAAACGTTAGAGACACGAACCCATTGTCATTTTTCGTTTTTATCCCTGTCAAAGAGCTCAAATCTTGTAATTCACGTTTCCTTTTCACGCTAAGATAAATTTTATTCACCCAAACAGGATCCAAATTATTAGCCTCACACATAGGAAGAAAGCAAATGCTGTCATGAATAGCATGGCATACCATGTCACTTTGCATTTTTCCTCAGAAAATCAAGAATTCCTCCTTGAATTGGCCAAAAAATTAAGAAACGGGTAATCACCATTCAGGAAGCTGTACATCAAAAACAAGGAGTGGCGCCCCAGCGAGTTTGCAGGAAAAGAATAATATTTACCCCAGATGACGATGAGGATGACATTCCGAGCTCACAAATAATGGTTGGTTTACTTTTACGGAAACCCTATTACATTTAGTGCCGCATTAATTCACCGAAATTACGTAACCACAGCCAAGAAAGAGGACCGTTCCTTCACATGCAGCAAGCCAAAGCTTCCTTAACACGGTGCCACTGTTAAACACCAATGTGAGTGACATATGTGTGCGCCTTTACACATTCAAGGTCTGCATGCATGCATTTCTCCGTAATGTGCACAACGACCGCCGACTCAACAATGCTGCAAGCACGCATTGGATATTGCAGCCATAAAGAGGGATGTTGTTGAGGCAAAAGCTGACATAAAGGAAATCAGGATTTTATTGCAAGAACTCATAGGTAATGTGACTAACATCATGTATGTGGTTTGCCATTCCTGTGTTATTTGTATGTGCACATAATTAAAGAATCCCCATTTTTGGTCTGGCCAGACCAAAAATGGGCAAGGAAAAATTGAAACAGTTGATGAGGTACTAAACGATTTGTAATGACTGTTGCGTTGTTTCATCCAAACTCATTACATGTTTTCATTGCAGGTTGCCTTGGATGGAGGCATAATGCTTCCAAAGAAAGAGCTGTTAACATTATCCAGATGTTCAGTGCGAAGGCTGGTCTATGACTTCATGGTGCTGGTGTTCTTGCGAGAAGAAATAGCCACCAGCAGCTTGACCGGGCGTTCGTCTAATGCACTGAAAAATGTGAAGGCGAAGCCGCAACTGGACAAGAATAAAATTACTGCCCTAAAAGGTCAATTTGTACATATGCAGATAAACCTTTTTCCTTATCAATGCCTTGCTACAGCCTACTTTTCTATTTCATCATTAGGGTACGTCTGATCTGTCTTTCCAGCAGCCACTGAAGGAGGGAGAAATGCATGCATTATAGCAAAATGCAACAACAATAAAAAAATCAGACACCTGACAAAACAGGTAATGCAACCGTAGCAACAATTTTGGTTTTAAATTAAATGACTGCAGATATCTGACCGGAATATGCGAATTTAAACACATAACTAATGGCTGTGTATTGACCCTTTTCCACCCGATTTCTAATTGGGAAATAATAATGACAGGATACTGCACACCTAGAACAAGTTGGCAATCGCAGCACTTCTGCGGCACTACATATCTGGAAACTCAACGCAGCACTCCACAGGATGGAAACTCCAGCGACGAGACATGCATTTCTGATTAATTAATGACAAGTTGTTCAATAAAAGTTTATTTTCGAAAATCTTACAGTGTTGCATTCAATTGAAAGAAACCACCAGCAGTCAACTTTACATTTTGCCCTGACATCCTAATGGTAGGAATAAATGGTAATTGCGCTGTTGCATCCTACTATTCACAGCCTGTAGGAATACTTAGGAAATGCGGTAATGGATCTTGCTGCTCGTAACCTATAGGGGTCTGATGGAAAATCTTGTAGGAATCCATATGAAATCCACTGTTGGATCCTAGTGGTGGCAACCTACAGGAATCAATGCAAAATGCGCTATACAACCCTACTGGTGATCACCTATGGGGACCTATAGAAAGGCATATAGGATTCTGTAAGAAAACAAGCTGTCAGATCCTATGCAATCCTGCAGGATACACCTGTGAATTCATACAGGAAATGCCATATAGACGCCTACACCATCCTGGTTTCAATTAACTGTTAATTCCTACAGGATTGTCCTACAGCATTCCTATATGGACTCAATATTAACAATATAGCGATATTTAAAAGGGATCCTATAGGATTTTTTCTTATGGGAATTATCACCTAGATAGCAATAAAACGCAATGGAAGAGCAAATGAGTTCTGAAAACTATATATGTATATATTTACTGTATATTTTACACTTTCAATCAAATACAGTTTTAATCTAGGGTGCCACCTGTGCTCCATATCTGCCGCCAAGTCATTGCGGATTCCATGAACCTCATCTTTCACCGCATAATCATTGAAACCTGTACTAGATAAGTGTTTTTTCATCTTAGGACACAGGTGATGACAAGCCAAAACTTAGCAGCCTATCATGGTTCATTCCATGCATTGGACGTTGGAACAAATTGTTGGTGACAAAAATATATATAGGAAAACAAAATAAAAATATATGAATATATAACATGTCGGGGGAAATTATTTGTCAATTTCTAATTCAACATCATTTGAGTCGAACGATTCACAAAATCTCATATTTCTCATCTATTAAATTGTCGAAAAGTGCGGAGTAATTAAATAAATTCCAATATTACACATTTATTTCAATATAACACTGCCAAACAGTGGTAATTTCTTGTCTAAATTACTGAGCCAAAAAATATGTTCTCAAATTCTTAATAGTAATATTGCACATAAACTGCAATCTGGTTATTGCTGAAATGATACAAACATACATCTATCTTTGAGCTATGTTTTTCCAACCTCAGAGGAAACATAACACTAAGATAAGTTTTAATAACAAAATAGTTTTATTACCAGAAGTCAAGTACAGTCAATGTTACTTTTCAACATATTGTCTCCATTGCAGAGCTATATCTCAAAACTCTGGCGCCAGATTTCCTTGACGAGGGTATTTCGAAACTCGTCCACTGCCATGAGATAAATATCCCAATCGTCATAGTGACTATGCTGAAACCTAGTTTTGACTGCACGTGACTTCTGATAATAAAAGCATTTTGTTATTCAAATTTATCTTAGCTTTATGCCACACAGGAGATTGGAAAAATACCCCCTCCTACATATACACCTTTCTTCGGTTTATTTATCCACTTGCGTGCAATCACACGTATTTTTGAATGAAGTCCTGGTGGAATTTCCTTATTAACCCAACCATTGTCTTCATTTTCTCGGTTTGTGGCAAAATTGTCGTCCTTAACAAAAAATAAAATAGCAAATACATAGAAATCGGCGTTTTCACACTGCGCAATTGGAATCCCAACACAAAACACAAGCTGTATCCGTACCTGAAATGATACGTGCCAGGTCTTTGGCCGAATCCACTTCCGGGTACGATGCATACGCCGGTCGCTTCCAGCAAGGTCATGGCATAAAATGCATCTGGTGCCATATTTTTAGCCTAAATGATACAACATATTTTTTTCAAATGCGATGGTTCATGTACGGCACATGACTAGCAGACTCCGAAAATACTTTGGCCGCTTCTATTGCTTTCGGTGGCACATCGAAGCGAGGAAACGCATACATAGCTCCTTGCACCGCATTGCAGTGGAATCCTTCAATGCCGTTCAATGCGTCTTCGACGAGTTTCGCTCGCTTTGCTAATTCGTTTAGCACTGCATCTTTCTCCTTTGAATGGCCACACACAGAGGAAAAAATATTAAATAGAAAAAGCCAAATGTAACCGTAAATTAATTATCTATTCAAGTAAAAAATAAGTAAACTTTTTACATCTTTCTCATTGAATATAAATACACAAATGGATAAATGCAAATAGAAAATGTGAAAACGTTTCTCAGTTCAAAAACTTCAAAATTGCTTTTCTTTTCAATAACAAAAGCAAAACAAAAGAGAAAATCAGTTAGCCTTGTTTAAAAAATAACATTTTTCCTGTTGAAATTAGAAATAAAGGAATAAAACAAATACCTGGAAAAAGAACGAATAGTATTGAACCGTTTTTCCTTTTCAAAATAGGAAAAACTTTTAACTTCTTTCTCCATTAAGAAATACAGAAATTACAATGAAAGAAAAGTATAAAACAGTCACTCGACCTTTTTGAAATGTTCGTACGATGGCTCTCCTTTTTGCGGTGGGTTGACGACCACGTCCACCGCCGCTTGACCAATGACTGTCGGACAAAGGCGGGCCGTTGTGCACTTCAAGTACATTGCTTTCACGTCAGGGTCCAGATTGATCAACTCCGTGTATCCTCCTCTAATGCCGCACCTGAGATGTCCAACTAGTTGGTTTTTTATGAATTCCATCCCAATTTCATCACACCATGTATTCTTACTCTCCTATGAATCCCTTTGACGTGGACATGAACGACGCCAGCTCCATACTTGCATATGGCTCACCCAACTCGGTCAACACCTTCTTGAACGAGTTGAACTCGCATCCTTTCGCATACACATTGTGCTGATAAACCTATCGATCAAATCCACTCATGAACAATTTGATCAGTCTAACTGGACCAATAACACCTGTCCTTCCATGCGACTCCATCACCTCGTCGGCGAGAATAAAAAGCCGTTCTTGGTATGCAAACTTCACGATGTCCTCGACGTTCTTCCGGCTCAACACTTGGCCGGTAGGGTTTCCAGGGTTGATGACGACGAGCGATCGCGGCTCGCAGACAGCACGCGACTCGTCCACGGCGCGCTTCAGTTCTTTCACATCCAGCCCCCAGTTGTTGTCCTCATCCAGGTAGTAACTGATCGGGTGCATACCGAACTCAGCGATTGCGGCCGTGTAAAGTGGGTATTGTGGGATTGGAATCATAATTCCTGACGGTTTGTCACTGTTCGCTGAGATGAACATCGCCAGAATGTTCTGCAAATATTAGTTTTCCACTCCATAATCGAAACCAGAAAAATATTCGTATTTTATAAAATGTAAAAAAATACTCGGATTCCTTCACTAGCGCCGGCGCATAACACAATGTCGAGGTAATTACAAGGGTGTCCGTCGCGGTCCTCAATGTACTTCGCCACATCTTTGCGTATCACCTCCAACCCAGAACTTTCACTGTATGAGCCTGGAATCGTACACTGCAAATAAGCTCTCGCGGAGCATGGTCTGGAAGCGGAATCCTAGTTACGTGCCGATGCTGTGTCCTCCACAGCATCCCAAGATCCTCCGTGCTCTTGTCTTTGCATCTTCTGGAAACGATGCGTCATCCAGCAATTCTGGCCTCACACACAAAGACAGCACCTAGAAGACCAATGAATTCAAAAGTTTAAATATTGATCATAATTGAAATGACGTTACGTGCGGTGATTTGGAAATCAACCTGTCTCATGAAGGTTAACGGAGTCTGTCCGGTCGCATGGCAGTCCCCGATGTTTGCACGTATCACTTCTTTGAATGGTAGGTTATTTCCCTTTAATTACAAAAAGACCACAAAGTTAAAGCGAAAAGGATAGCCTTGGATGTTCGAACTCCTTACGAGTATGGATTCCTATTTCTTCAATGAGGTTAATTGAACTCATAATATCCATCGGAAGAGTGAACATAAAAAAATATTATTATAAATATAATTTGTGTATTTTTGACATGGATTTATTGCGTTTTAACTTTGAAGTTAGAAAATGGCAGCTATGTTTAGCTTTTAGATCTGGGTCCATTAGTTACGCCTCACATGATAATGTTATAGAAACTCGTTAAACACGATATACTACGCAAACACTCCTAAAATGATTTGGAGCTAAGTATTTCGCAGTTGTAGAAATTTCTCCTCAATTTTATGGGACGTGTAATAAAACACACGACTCAGAATCTGTGAAATCCCAGCAATCGGTGTAATGCAATAAAATATTACCGTTTTTCGCAGCAAATGTATTTTACAGTAATAATAAAGAAATTTTCAGAAATATATTCAATCGCTTGAAGCAGGATACCTTCACAAATATAACTATCAAATTTCAAATCTATAAGTTAATTACGAATTTTCTAATTGTTATAAAGTCAGCAACTTCAGCTGTGAAAAACTGGTGGTCCCCTTGTGTGCCTATCAGACGGAGCAACCTTGAGCCGCCATCTTGGATCGCATTTTCCAGCATGGCCAGGCCAAGGTCTGCTTACTACGAGCAACTGAATGAAACGCATGTTGAGCTATATGCAATTATTATTTAGTGAATTTCATGCAAAATGCAAAAATACTTTCTAATTATATATACTTATTTCCTAAATATTTGTTGTATGAACTGTGGAAATTGTCTTTGGAAACAGCTTAATGAATTTGGCTTTGAAATGAAATATCTTATTTTAATTTCAATACAATAGATTTTGAGAAACTACTGTGACAAAAATTAATTAAACTGACATATAATTAACTTCTCCTGCTTAAAGCCTCGGTTTCTGCTCCATACAATTTATTTCTAACAGTTGGAATTGGAATAAGCTCCTTCTTTTTCTCGGTTTTTACGGTTTAAGTATCCAAAAATGCAGCAAAATGACATCTTTGCCAAAACACATGATGCCCAGTATACTGGCATGCGTTCCAAGATGGAGGCTACTTGAGAAACCTAAAAGTGACGTCATTGATGACATCATGGCGACGCCTAGTGCAGGAGCCCTATGGGAGGCCGCCACTGCTGGGGTAAAGGCAGAGGTGTGGGCGTGGCTGTCTAAAACTGCACCCTATTGGTCATTATTGTACGGTGTTGTGGGATTGAAAGACAATGGGCGTATTCGGCAATTCATTTGGTCTATCCAAGTCGACTGAACGTGTGACGTCATGACTGATTCATGACTGGAATCCAACTGAGCTGGTTTGCCGACCGCAAAATGGTGGATTACATGTAGTTGCAAGAATCATTTGTGGAGCGCCCTCTAGCGGGATTTTCCCACATTGCATGGTGGCCGCCATCTTGTAAAGCCAAGAATCAGTCGACAAATTTTCGACTGAGATGTAAGTCAGTCGAACTGACATCGGTGCACATTAGACTGATTTGCCAACCAAAAAAACCATTCAATTTTTCCAGCCAATGCCCAGTCGACTATACAAAAACTGTATTGCTGAATACGCCCAATGGGTGCGTTCGGCAATTAAAGTCAGTTTCTGAAAGTCCGACACGTTTTGACGTCATACCTTGACTTCGGCTTCAGAACATCTTGCAACATACGACGAACCCTTGGCCAAACGCTATAGCGTTTGTCCATTTCTTTCAGATTATTTTTATATGAAGTACGTAAATGAAAGCACCTTTGGTAAACAAAATCCTATGCGTTAATTCTGTCATTTTGTCTTTCAATATCCTGCATAGAACAACCAATGGGGTGGCGATTTTCAGATCGCCACACCCACAGCTCACCCTTTCTCATTTAATGGTGTCCCGCCATGGACAAATCAGGAGGCTGCCATGTTTAGTCAGTCAACTTGATGTTGCTCTCGGACAACATCAAGTTGGCTTCAGATTATCTGACTAAACGGTCATTACCGAAGCCCATTTTTTCATGAAGTTTCTGGAAATCGCCATTGCCAAACGCAATTTTGACGAAAATCCATAGTTCATCAAGATTTCTGATATTGCGGAATGCACCTTATCATTAGTGCGGATTTTACATGCATTTTGTGGGCAACTTTACATGCTAAAATTAGACAAAAAAAAACCGTTCACAAAAATATTGTCCAAATAATCCCAAATGAAATTAAAACGCTTTTCTGCAAGCTTCCTGATCATAAAACGTTCAGCAAAAAAATAAGTTCTTGCATGTAAAATCTACACTCTACTTATATAGTGGGTGCGTTCGGCAATTAAAGCCAGTTTCTGAAAGTCAGATATGCGCGTGTCGCACCATGACTTCAGCTTCAGAACATCTTAGGACATACGACGAACATTGGCCGAACGCTAAATGTCCATTTCTTTCAGATTTTTCATCTGAAGTCCGCAAATGAAAGTGTCTTTGGTCGATTTTATTTTCACCTTCCTCTGCAACTTTCTTGCACAGCTCCCCGAGCTTGCGCAACAGTTGCTCGCAATACCAACAATAAGTTTCAACGCTACGTGACGCAATATTGCGCGAGAACGAGAATATCATGAAAAAAGTTGCAGAAGTGGGAACACGATGGCGGCCTTGACAGTCCAACAGGTGACATTGAAATATCGAGGGTGCCGTGGAATAGTGTGCTTACTCCTATTGGATTTGTTAATCAGCTAGGACACTATGCCACGGCGTCCTGGATATATGCTATAAAAAATGGTACCTCCTTCAACTGTTTTTCGAGTTCGCCGGCCCGGATGACAATCGGGCCTCTGACGGCGTACTCCATGAGTTTCAAACGCGGGTTCATGTTGTCCAGTGTGAGCGTTCGGTCATGATTTTTCGTGGACGAAGACATTTGCAATCGGCTTGTTCGGCTCGGCTCAGCTTTGTTATTATTAGCGCAGATTGCGGACGTGATCGCGTGACCTGGACGTCGTGCGAACACGGAATGCGATGAGAAATGCCGAGCTGTGAAGCGATGGCAACAGCACGCAGCCAATCGGGTCGTCCATAGACCAATCGCAGTAGCTCCTAAAACCGCCTCCATTTATCAACCTAAAAAACAAATCATATAAACGTTAATAGATCACAGTTTACTTGATATGGTTCAATGCAATTTAATGTGAACTTGAGCCATCATCGTATATTTCGTTTTATTGAATGGTTTAAAAAATTATTAAGAATTTGTTTTCGGGTATCATTATCGGGGTGATACTAAAACGTCACGCGTCTGCACCCATCACCATATGCTGAATACCGACGCGAAAATACCGTAAATCCGCGATAATAAGCCTTCCTCGAGAATACGCCGGTCTCGAAAATAAGCTGGGTTAAATAATCAAATTTTGCAAAATAAGCCGGTCTCGAAAATAAGCCCCCTTCAATTGGATTACCCGATCTACACGACTAAAAAATTCACTAAACCTAAAAAAAAACTTAAAAATTCAGTTCACAGTTTTCATTTCCAATAATTAAAATCACAAAATATTGTTTCTTACAAATTGTATTTACCACGAGAAATTGAGATTTGCATATTGCATTACATAAACGCATCCGTGGTAACTTGATATTAACAGAATACACCGGTCCCGAAATTTAGCCGGTCTCGTAAATTAGCCGGGTCAAAAATGAGAAATAATAAAAATAAGCCCGGGCTTATTATCGCGGATTTACGGTAGATAAAACTACGAAACAAAAGCAGCCATTCTGTTTAGAATTTCATTCTGAATCGAACGGTACCATTCGTGGCCGGGTTTTTCTCCAAAGTTAATTAACTATTAATTAAAACCGCATTTTCAGTAAAAATTCAACAACTTTTTTAATATTGTCAAAAACGGGCCAAGAATGGTACCGTTCGATTCAGAATTAAATTCTGAACAGAATGGCATTTTTCGTGGCCGGGTTTATTCAATAGAGAGATAAAGGTGCACGTAACGTGTGCGTGTGTGACGTCATTTTTGACGTCATATCAAGCCACGCCAATCGTCGCGTACGTTCTGTGAACCGTGCTAAAGCTCCACGGTGCACACACAACGCGATTGGCAAAGCATCATGGGAAGCCACGCCCCGACCAGCGCATCGTGCAAGCAAATCTTGCAAGCAAATCTTGAATTCGCCGAAACGTAAA
>WWPM01024004.1:0-43003 GCA_023279145.1 Glomeris maerens
AAGGCTTGGTACCGTTTCCCTTTGCAGGACCGCTGCGACAGTCTCGGTCGGGAGTCCTTATCCGGAGTTCCCCTGCTTCGGGCTCTTCCTCCACTACCCTGTTTCTCTGAAAGTGTCTTCCCACTCTTTCTGGAACTTGCCGAAGACGACGTGACTCCATCGCAGTCCTCCTCACAGTCATCATCTTCATCGTCATAATCATCAGGCTCATCATCCTCTTCGGCCCACACCCTTTTTCCAGATTCTTTATCACGATCCTTTGGAGAAAACGCGTTTGGTAATTTAGGATACGGAGAGTAAGAAGTTGATGCTCCAGGCACAGGGTCATTCTTCTTGGTTGCGCTAGTAGTGGTTGTAGTGGCCGGTTCTTCCCTCTTGTTGCTGTTCATCAGCGACTGAATCCTCTGAGACAACGGTTTACTTGGGTTCGGAAGCCGTCGAGACGTGGACGTTGTGCTTTCAGGGGCATTGCACAGCCGCTCCACGATGCAGTTGATGATACGCTGGTGACTAGTGGTGAAGGTCTTTTCCTTGCACAGGTCCAGCGGTTGATCTTCGACCGGGGGCTTCGGAGGAGGCCGGGGCACTTCAGTGTGCCCCGCAAGCTTGCCAACCATCCATTCGCGCAGGTTGTTGGAGATCGGTGGGAGGACGGATCCTGATTTCAGAGGAGCATGAGATGCTGCTGTTGTTGTCTGCTGTGTCGGCGCTGCGTGCGGCTGCGGTGGTTTCGATGGCGTGGCACTCTCGCTTGCACAGCTGGGAGTTGCAGAAGACGAAGAATCCGGCATAGTGGTCACGTTCTTGCTGGTCATACTCTCCATGTTCGTCTTGCCGTTGATGTTTGGTTTGCACCGTTTTGCGTTGTTTGGTATAGAAGAACTTCCGTCGCAGTGTAACTCACTAGAGCACATCTACAAACGTGTACATGGAATTTCATCAATGTGCAAGCAGCAGACTTCAAACGAGAAATTAATGACAAATAACGCGTAACAGATGGACTGCTTAGAAGCCATCAGGATAAACCAATGGTATATTCGGCAGAAAAGCTCAACTGTACTCAAGAGGCATTCTGTCACCGATTAATGTCACTAAGACGTAGGCGAGTGAATCTACATGGAGTAGAACTAACACCCCATTAAATGCAGCGCCACTAAACAGCATAGACTTAAAATTGTCATATTACAAAATATCATTCTCATTTTTCCAACAAAATAACGTGGCCCTTATAAATCACAAAACCTTTTTAGGGGTCTCTTATTTTGTGAGTCGCGGTAGAATACACAAATCAATGGGACAGATTTCAGCGTTTTCTATTGATAGAAAAGCCTTCCGTACAGAGATTTCGGATATAGTTTCACCGAACAATGCAAAGACTGCCAATAACTCTGAAATTAATCACAGCACTCCCACAACTTTGCGTACAAGTATGCCCTAGGAGTATTAACAGGCTCTGCCTGCATATGAGGAAGAAAAATATATCCACGTGTTACTTAATTTTCCCAAGTTTTAAAAGTTGGGAACAAAACTTGGAATCCGTTGACTCACCCTGCATCACAATCGGGAGTATTAATGACAAGAGAACAATGAGATGGAGCTATGGTTTCTTCAAATTGTATTGTGCACATTTCTAATATCCACTAGATTAAACAAAAGCGAATAAATTTTGTGGTGACTTCTTTGCAGTTTGACACTTTTTAGGTTTCAGGACTGAGCGTGGCCAGATGTCTTAATGGATTGCTGCAATTTTTCTCTCCCATCGCAATAGCACACAATGTCACTCTGAACTGAAAAATAACCGTGAACTATGACAAAACTAAAACAGACGTTTGCCGATGACCAGGGCGAACTAACTAAAATATATAGATTGTACATGAAAGATAACCGATTGCAATATTATCGCTACATATAAATAGATGATTCCTACATAAATATTATCTTTAACAAACGGCCCTCTTATTCGAATCTTAATGATCATGCACCATGCGCTTGTCACAAAGCGCAACCTACAGCATGGATTTTCCTGTAAGACAGTATTGTTGCCTGTGCTTTGTTTTAGCATTTGAATGTTTTGTATATTTACAATACTATAATTTAAATTTGCACAAGCTGATTGGGGCAGGGGGATATGGTTGTTGTGCGTACACTCCACGTTCAACATTGGAGTACTTGGGTATGGTATTGTAACACAGTCATGACTATTCCTTGAAATCCTCCATATTCGAAATCACATTAGGTGAAAGCAGGAGTTCAACACAAAATTTATCAACACTATGCAGTGTACAAGTCATAATATAAGAAATTCACGATTTACAGGCGGCCACATTATTAAAAGGAAAATTTGTTGAAAAATGTTTCATGGAAAATATATTCTAATTGTTTTTGGAAAGTGCATTGAGAATGCAAATCTTGTACATTTATCAAATTATGTTCTCCACGGAGATGACAAGACAATTCCTGCATTTCATTGAATGATCAACACAGCGCCTACTTTTCACATAGTAAAACAATTGCGCTCCTCTAACATGCGAAGTGCCGCAAAGCTACCTTTCTAAATGTCACAAAAATTAACAATATCTGAACTTCACCGGAAATATTATGAGCACATATGCATACAGCACAAAACACAACATAGTGTACTCAAGTGGATGAGCAAAAACGTTAACAACATTCAATGCTGCCAACATCTTTCGGCAAGACTCTTTTACATGTACCAGTACTCGATTTTTACAGTATTAACATTTAAATCACTGCATTATATTGAACGGGGTATCTTTTACCCCGGAAGAGCTTTTCTGCTGCATAACCATGAGGCTTATCATTCGTTTACATCACACCAATGAACAAACCAACCTCGGCCAACTCGAGCAGTGCAGAGCACGCGCTGTCCATCCGTGGGTCCCCCAGTTGCTTACTACTTTGCCCTTGCCCGCCACTGACCAGGGGTGCTACTGTGGATTTGAATGTGCAGTTCTCAAGGTATCGCTTCTTTGGCGGCTTACTGATCGGTGTGGGAGATGCAGGAGGTGCTGGATTGATTAAGGAGCTCAACCCACCCATTTGGGTCTCATCTAAGCAAGAAATCATTTACAGCCTCCATGTGCCACAATTTCAATCACATGAGGAAAGCTCACCAGCCAGCTTTCCCGGTGAAATGCCGCATGGCAACAGCGCCATTGGATCGGGTACCACTGGTCCTCCTAACTCCAGTTTTGGGGGCCTCTGATTTGAGGGTCTTGTCACTAATGTTCGAGTTGGTGCTGCAGGCAGTTTATACCACTTGAAGTCTGGATTGGCCTTCATAAACGCCTCCTTATACTAAACATACATGGCAACTCGCCGTTATATGGATGAAGCTATCAAAGCAGGTCACTTACTACATAGATTTTTGAGCGGATCAGAATGCGTGATGGTAGGGAAAAATATATTTGACTTGAAGGTTCAGCCTCGTTATAGATGACTCACTTCATTTGAATAGGCATACATTGTTAACCAATTAACTCTGAAGTGAATCCCCTTCCTTCCAACAACCCACATATCTACCCCATCATTGTCCTATGAAGCCTTCATCTACCCACCAAATCAACTTGGTAAATACCTAATAGATTTATAATGGCAGAGTTCAAGGTTCTGTTTTGCTACATCAGCCATTACAAAGTATAATGGCATGCAGTAGGAGATGATATTATTAGCCATTTACATAAAACTATGATGCCAGCATCACCATGTTCTACCATCCATACCCTGGGTCACCTGGCAAATAAGGTTCCCTTGATGCTGCAAACTTCAATGAAATGTTTAGCTCTTTCGTTTGAGGAATAAACATTTCAAGTCATTTTGCAAACTGAATATCGTATGGTGCCATTACATGGAGAAACCATCAGTCACAAATGCAAAATCAGTTATTCATTATTCAATTTGCAAATTTATGCAAAATACTTTGTTCAAATCTCACCTCTGTACATCATGTTGCAAATAAGGAATTTCAATACCAAATGGTAGACACAATTGAAATGCAAATGTTACAGAATTCAAGGAACAATCGAATGTCACCCAAAAGCAGACTGCGCAGTAAAAACGAATTAATAAGATATGTTTTATCTATTAATTATTTTTGTGACAAATATAAAATTCCTAACCCTTCAGAACTTTATCACTCACATTGCTAAAAAAAATGTTAACATGTGATCCACACTGCATCAGATTCGTGTGTAGAAATACGCGTACTACTGTAATATGTTTCATAAAGTTGCCAATTTTTCCCCATATCCAGCTATGCAATTTATGTAAAAAAAATCCACCTTTATCAGGGCATATACAATCCCAAATTGAATGTAACGTGTAATTAAAGTTGTGAAATTTACTGCATAAAATTTACCCAAGTCCTTACACAGTTATCCTTTAGCTCTGTTGCCATATCGATCATTCTACGATAACTATTGATCCACTTGACCTTTCGCTGGATACCCTCTTCGAACTACCCATATTGACAAAAGCTATTTGCAGATTCGGACAATAAGAGCAAACCACTCTTCGATATCATGACGCAAGCTAGGATCTTGCAGATGAGTGGATATACATAGTACCATTAATAATCCCTTGCTATTCAGAATTTTGTATGTTGTATCATTATTTACATTAGCACGAAGATTCATATTTTTAGCAAGCATAACTTTAAAAACATAGATTAACATAGTACATAATCTGAAATGTTAAAAAACTAAATGCACGTGCACATTGCATTCCATATAGACTATCAACTATTAATTGGTACGAATTGATATTTACAAAAGTCGGCAATTGCATGTTACCATTATTCATATAACTTAAAGATCAAAGCTTGTATTAAAAAATTTCAAAAGCAGCATTTTGAAAAATCATTACCACTACGAATGAAGAGCAACTAATATACATATACGTATTTGTAACTCAAATCCCTTTTTTTTCTCCCCATTATCCAAGAATGGATTGAAATTCCCCACGAGATTAATGAGATGCTATTATTCATGATAACATTTTTCGTAACCTCATGCAGTAGATGCCATAAATTAAGAGAATTCTGCACAGACTGATTAGCATCCCCCGACAGATTCAAACTACAACTGAACCAGTGGGCTAACACATATGAATGAAGACATTCTGACCCGTTCAAAAACACAGTGTTCCTCCACACCCCGCACCTGCTTAGCGAGTTCCGTATACGTGCCCTTCTCACGTGGGTCCAGATTGGCCCACCACTCGCCCAAGATCTTAGTGACTCCTCGGTTCTCCAAGTGTGGGAATTTCTCTCGAACCAAGCTTCGGTGCCGTTTGCAGAAAATTAGGAAAGCGTTCATCGGCCGGCGAACGCTGCCGCAAGCTCCGGCTTCGGCTTCAGCCTCAGCCTCTCCATCCAGGCCATCGGCATCGCACCCAAATTCGTCGATGTCCACCTAAAGTGCGATCAAACCCCGGCCACACGTATATACGTGTAAGTAACTTAGGACAGCATGGACAGGTAGGCAGTTAGCAAGGTACCCTTACATACGGCACTTTCTGTAGTCGCGCGATGGGCTTCAAACGCCCTGATCCTTGCCAGATTTTAACTCTCGTCACCAATGAAACCAGACGTCAACAATGAGGTTTTGAGGTAGGTACTAGTTGCTTCTTATTTGGCTTTTAGTATTCAAGATGACGCATGGTTCATCATGGCGGTTTTCAGTTTTCTTAGGTCAGCACATCTTCTGAGCTGCACAGCGCTAAATCAGGCAAGGTGTACATAATCAGTTTTAACGCATTCATATTACTCATATTGTACAACACACTTTGTTCTGCACGCACAGTGGTACATATCTGGAAACACAAATTGCAGTATTTTGTGGCAATTTGCTCAATTAAAGTCTTTAATCTGTGCTAATGAACACTGCACACCAAGTTCTGTACACAAACTGCAAACTGGCAAATACATGTACTATTTCCCAAATCAAGAACAGAATAAATAAAATTATAAAATCATAATCAACGTCTGATTTCATTGGACTTACAAAAAAAATCACAAAACAGACCAAAATACGGATAGGATCTTTAAAGCATTTCTTTAGGACATTTTATTGTGAACGTTACTCCCTATACAAACGTCCACTTCAGGGATATTTTATTATTTTTTAAATACACCACACTACTCGTTGGCTGGTTTTAAAAATAGACTATTTCTCACTCTAAAATTCCCAGGTTTCTGATGAGTGGCAATCTTGAAATTCCCTTTTCCGAAATCGTGTAAACACTCAAATAAACTATGTTAAAAAAATTACGGTAACAATAAAAAATAAACGGGTTTCGGGCAAATGCTGCAGGGGTCGCTGCCTACGTGGCGCCGTTTTCAGCGCACCTATCGGCGAAAGCAACAACTTCAAATTTGAAACGTCACACAAAAATCGGTTTCAATAAACAAGCTTATTTGTCCTATTGGGATTGGAAAAACTGAACTTAACACAGTTTTGTGAAAAAGTGTATATCATTATATTCATCGCCGTGTTCACAACATAAATGCTTGTAAAACACTTATTGCGCAACGGTCAAACGGCAATAACAAAAGACGTCCTTTCGTCAATGAAACCCCCTCCGTATGCAATATAAATGGACTCGCCCACCGAGCAATCGCAATCGCAACGGCACTGACCTCTTTCCACCGACCCCACCTCTGTCCACGTCGCAGCCCTATTCGACGAATCAACCCCTAAATAACCGCTAAAAAACCCCTCCGAAATACCCAACTCGGGCACGGTGTACTTTTTCAAATTTTTTAACAAACTTACAACACTGCCGAGCCGGGTTCAGCAAGGTGGAGTCCATTTCATTACAAGAGGGGCGTAAAGGTTGGCATTTTCATACGGCGAGACGTTCAAGACTACATTTCAGCGATTACGCAAACGTCCGCGTTGGAAACACAGTAACAACGGACACGTTTCTACCGATTTCTATGTGCTCGAGTGGGGAAAGTTACGTACCTGCGCAGTTAGCGCCAATCGTCACGTGCTACGAAGCGGGTCGGTTTGCGAGGCCAGGGGCGAATAACCTCCGTCGAAGGCCACCTCTGGCAGCGAGGCTATAAACCCGATCGATACACGTCGGGATAACGAACTCGCTCACAAAAATATATCACTGATGATTTGGTTTAGCGTCCGTAATCGCAGTTGAAAACTATCAAATTGAATGAATCGTGCAGTGGATCCAACTCGAACACAACGGTTGCTTGTCTTCTCTCGATCGAACGAGTTGAACGCCGCACAAAACCGCTATAGGGGGCGCTACGCGGCGCATTCGAAATTGATGACGTCACCGTGCGTCATCCGCCCCCCTCACCCCCCACCCCCTCAACAAAAAACGCACAGATAGGGGCCGGGTCATTCAAAATTCCGCCCATCTTTTTGAGCCCTCCTATTTGTCACACATCATAGCAAATATGAAGCGGGAATATTGGGTAATGTTCAGTATAATTTGCATCCAAATATTTGCCAGTGAAAAAAATATGAATGCACCAAGAAAAAATAAATGGGTTAAGATGGGGAATAGCTTATAAGAAATAGACAGTGCAGAAACACTTGCCACCAGGTGAGAGGTCCACCTACCAAGAAAGCTAATAAGAAATACTAATGCAGTTTACTGTTTTTGAAATTGTCAGCTATGTCTGCACCAATTCATTCATACAGAATTATAAAACTAGGCGAATTGAGAGAAAATTGTATAAATATCATTTCCTACAGAGGTGTCCATCCTTGAAACATTTCAACTTTCGATATTACTGTGCTTATATGTTGACAGTGTAATTATTTTACGCAACACGTGTTATCTTTTTGAAGCCTTCCAAACTTTATTTGGGAAAGAAAACACGTGACAACTATAAGTCATTGGGTACGTCTAATAACGAGCTACTATATTGGAAGCCTGCAATCTGTTTGCCAATTGTAACGTTCTTGCTTAAATGCCAATATGTTTAAATCACTGCTACACATAGCATCATTCTGATACCACAATGAATATTGTTCCCGCTATAAATAATGGCTAATTGCTAGTAAATATAATGTGTGGTGAATAACAATTTGCAGTTCACCTGTATGCATTTCAATAACAATGCTGCAACATAAAACGCATAAATTGCAGCTGAAATTTCGCTAACAAATTATTCTTATTGTCAAATTCCATAACTATATAAAGAATAAAAATGAGAAGTTGATCATCGTCTAGGGCTCTCAGCAGTTAAAGTTTGAAACGCCCCCTGAAACTAACCATCAAATGCGAGCGAGGAAATGCAAAACTAATTACGTTAGCATTTTAATGCTCCTAGCCCACCACTTTAATAATACTTTTTCCTAGTCGTACCATATTAACACCGTATAGTAGGTTTTGCAAACACGTGCCCTATTCAGTGTCTGTGGATATGTGGGCCTGCCACCTGGCAACAAGTAGGTATATTGGTTTACTAAACACTGTGACAACACTGCTGCAGTTTCACCATCTTGCAGGCAATTATAATTCACTTTGATACAAAAGTTAGGGCTAACACCATGACTTTTCATTTCAGTTACAAATATATTTAAAAAAAAATATATTGTGATGCTATCACTCGAATTGCAACAACAAAGAATTAAGTACAACAACATAAGGACTGAAAATTGTTAAAAATAATTGCTGAACTTTGCTAGCAAATGAAAATATTTTATAAATTAATATCGGAGGAGATTGGTTTGTGTTCAATTTTAGAACATCTACTACTATAAGTATATAGTACGCTAAATGAGCCATTAATGTCTGATTATAAATGTTGCATAGTGGCGCTAGATGGTGTTACTGCAGCAAACTCTTGTCTGCACTGGCAAATCTGGCAACCGCTACAACTCCTAATTTGCTCCCGTTTATGGTCACATAGGCACAAATACTTCGTTTATATTTGGTGTATGAAACTTCAATGCATATCATTTCGTTTCCCGCCATTTCAACTACAGTCTACAAATACTGCTACGTCAGCAGTTGCGCACAAAAACATTCGGGTAGCGTTAATGTTTATGAAACCAGTTGCGGAAGGTAGCGGAATCCATTCCCGTGTTTACTATACGTTTATCGTATATTTTTTCGTAAACAAATACGCGGGCAGCGATTTTCGCTTCGAGACACGACATCGGCCTTCGCAAGCAGAAATCGCCGGTAATCAATGGCAAGCAACAATTAAAATATAAGAAAAAAGGTTACTGGGAACTACTTTGCGTGCGCGCGCGCATCTGGACCGCGCAACTACTGCCGCCCAAAATCGCTGAGGAATTTCCAACTTTCTCATAGAAGAATCAATGGAACAAAATGCGAACAGCAATAGTTTAAGATTAGTCGGTGGCGGGGGAAGATGTAGCGTGCACACACTCTTCATTCCCATTGCAAAAGTTAGGAAAACTCGAGAAAATGCCGACATAAAGGTGGCCTCGAAACTGTCACTTACCTCACCGAAGTAAGCCATGTTGTTGTCGAACGTAGCATTCGCAGCGCCCTCTACATTCCAAATTCGTCAACACCATGGTCAACACTATGGAACTTTTTTCGTGCTCCACCTCTTCGTCCTAAATACCCATGGTGATGGTTCGTATACCAGTTTTGCCCTTTTGAAAAGTTATGACTTCCGAAGAACTTTATAAGCACTGAAGAGAAAAGTGCAAATTTCTGTAGGGGAAAAACCGGACATTTTAAAATTCCAAGACAAACATGAGCAAAATATTAACAATAGTATATAGTTTTGCAAGGGGCCCATACTTCGATCATTGAATTAACCCTAGCTGCTCTATTGTTCACGTAGTATGCACTGAAATGATGGCTCTCGTTCTCAAATTGTGGACTTTCCTATTGCAACATTCTCGCGAAACGACTTGCATTCCAAGCGAATATTTCTTGTATGAAAGGACCCAGACAATCATACTGTACATACAATGCGTGCAATATCTACAGTAACAATTTTGAAACCAGACCTTTTTTAGAGGTTTGGGGGTTAACATATACGTACAGTACATACATTTATGTAGCACTACCAACCAATCAGGAATTGTGGACAGAAAGAGGTTGTGCTTCTGCATAGTTTCACTAGCAATTTATCGCTTGACAATCGACAATCGTCGTGATAATTTATTCGTTTAGTGTTGTGTAATGGAGGATGTTCTTGTCATCCGGCGGAAACGACAACAAAACCAAGCACTTTGCGCGTCTATAAATCACCTGCAATTTCCCTAACGATAAAATAACCGTCAAAACATGAAACAATATTAAAACATGCAATATATAAGATATAAATTACACAGTTCAGTCCGATATCAGTTTTGAGGCCATGCAATTAAGCAATGCAATTCGAAATATTACTCAATAAATCGTCTATTTTGTAATTGCGTTTACGTAAGCAGTCTTTTTTTAATTCCTGTAAATTATCGAAAAAGTTGTATATAAACTTAATACAATTGTTTGAATTTGGCGAAACGTAGCATTAAGAACACACTTTTTTGCCCTAAATATACTACATGGTTTGTCTCATTGTGTTCATTGAAAACAAAGTTCCACCTGTGAACGAACAATAGTAGTTTCTAAACAATAATTATGATAAATGCAATGTATGCCATAAATTTTTACTATCTATTTGAAACACGTTCAGTTTTTTGACATACTATATGAAATTTGACTTTTTTAGTTGTTTAAACTAATTATGTTAGTGATGGGACAATATCCCAATTGCTAAATTAATGTTTCCCGCTAATATTTTGAGAAAAGCAATGTGACTTCTATCTACTCATAGACAAGTGATATAGCGAATCCGATCGCAATATTCGATTTGACCTTGAACGTTATTTTCAAGACGATTCGTTTTTTATTTCAAAAACCGATAAAGATAGACCAACAGTGTCAATTGCAATGTTGTAGCCCATCATCAAATTAGTTAACAAGTCTTTTAATTTCCAATTTAGAATGTTAAACTTGAGAAATTTCACCAACATTTCTTCCAACATTTCGCCTTTGTCTGAATTTAATAAGCAAAAGAAACTGTAATTCAATTGCAGATTCAATGACAGATTAATAACACCTGCTCAAATTTGCATAGGAGTAAACGGTCGCTATTCGGAATATGTCATTTAAGTCCCTTGTTGCAGAAGTTGAGAATTGGTGACATTTATCATAAAATGTGTAAATGAAGTAAAATGGCTTCTGAAGATATTTAAAAAAATCTTTTGCAATATAATTGTCATGTAACTATTGGGGGCGCATCAATTCATTACATTCTAATGAATTGGATTCACTATGGCAAAATAAATACCGTATAAAATTGGAGACCAACTATACATACAAATACATATACAATATGGTTCATTCAACGTTCGAAATTCAACAGCTTGATAACAATGGCTAAAATTTTGTATGAAATCAGAGGTTGTATTAAAAACATGGTTTATTGAACTAATTTGCTTATGGGCTACAAATTTGCAAGAAACATTGGTCTATCTTCACCAGTTTTTGAGATACAAAAAAGAATAACCTTGAAGATAACGTTCAATGTCAAACCTACTATCTATAGGACTCGCAGCTTTCTACGTAGAAGTTGCATTACTTTCCTCAGTTTTTGTAATAAAGGCCTTTCAACTTTACCTTGAGACACCCTGTATAGTATATGTATTTGCAACAGTATGGTAAGAGCAGCAACATATACGACCAACAATAATATTCTGCTCCTCTTTATAACACCACAAACTTTCAATTTACAGCGTGTACAATGTGAATGGGTTCACAATCTCTATTTCAACTACAAAACTTATCAAAAGCAGGAAAATATCTACATTGTAAAACCGTATTTCCATTTTACTTGATAATAGGCCATTTTCCCTGTGCACTATGCATCTGCGAAAAACATTTACAAAAATCCTAGCATCCCTTGGTATTTATTGGTAAATGAATATTGGGAGTTGTAATTTTACCAACTTCTTCCGCACATGCAATGCATCACGCGAGAATCCCTCATTGGTCGATGATTTGTGGTTTGAATTTGCACACCATTTCGGATCTAAAAATTAATTGCCCAACTTGTGCAAGATCTTCATTATTTCTTAAATTTGCTCTATAAATATATATATTATGAAGGCCCTGCTTGAGCTGGTTGCAATTCGTCGAAAATAAATGTCGACAGAACACTATATTTTCAACGGTATTTCTCTAATATATAACACTTTTTCAACAATCTATCAAGGATATAAATAGATTCCGGGCACACATCACAAAATACACTCGTATATAGTCATTGTCGTTACACAGTAACCGAATTAGTCCTCCAATTAACCGGTATCACATTCTGTATTCATTATGGGGTTAAGTCATGGGACACATGTCTACAAAACTTTTTCCAATGTCACCAGAAGATGTTACATACGAATATCACATTTCAAAACATTACCCCATTGCCTGTTTCACATTCCCTTCGCATTAAGAAGAATAAAGACTTATTGCTTCAATCTGTAAAGTAGTTGACTTCTTTAAAAATTTACAAAATGTTACATTACCAACAAGTATTATTAAGGGCGACAGTAATGTTTCATCTATCGATTATAATATCTGAGCACATTTCTTTCTCACTACTTGGACGCACAAGGGGAAAACCTGAATAATTTATATTATAGTATCGATGGCCGATGGTCATCTTTCGATGCCAGAACATGCTCCTGCACAGTTGCCATGGCTCGCAGGAGTCATGACCCTGTCACAACCGGGAACTCTGCACGGCTTGTTCGTAAAATAGTACATACCCTTCAGGGCTGGCAACATTGTTCGACGTAGATTTTGAAACCCTGTAAGTGCAAAGATACGAGGTGTCTAGCAAAACCCAAATAATTGTTGGCAAATGAGTTGTGCACATACCTGCTGTCATTGAATTCGTGCCAATCTCCCGTGTAAGGATGTTTGCATGTGGCAGTGTAGTGTCCCGTATACACACTACCCGAATGATTCGAGACCCCGTAAAGATTGTAGACACAGTTTTGACCACCTGAAATACACAGACAATGCAGAATATTATTGCTCAACATGGCTATTTATCATAAATCCCAACAAATTTGCATAATTGTCTGGATACACTATAAATTTAATGGGAATTATTCCAGTTTTGCATATATGTATTAGTCATTCATTATACGTATATGTTCCCAAAAATTGTCAAATCTACAAAAGCACACTAGGAACCCCGCAAAAAAAATCATGCATAATTTTTATTGAAACTCGTCATTTGCAGACAATGTTAAATCTTGAATTTTTTTCCAGCAAAACAGAAACCTCGCATTTTCATAAATGTTAAATGTTTAAGATTATCAGATCTATGCAAATTACAAGCTTTTGATGTAGGATACTAAACTAAAGACAGCAGAAAGAATGCGGCTTTCATTAGCAGGTTTGAAATTGGAATGCAAGCAAAAGTTGTTTAGTTTAGCAGTTGAAGTTGCATGATGGCCATTTTATTAAATAAACATTTACAAACAGTCAAGACTTGAAAAAGAGAATTGGTGCAGGAAAGAATGGAATAGAACCAATCTTTGAATAGAACTAAAAAACACACACGATAAACACAACCTTAGTGATTGTAAATATTCAAATAGTTAGTTGACTGTGTTGCAAAAATGCCAGGAAATAGGTAGTGCAACCAGTTAATATACAGGGTAATTTGAAGTGAACCACGGTATAGTACCACATTGAAATAAACGGAAATTTCAATGAATGCACCAGGCTGGCATTATTAACGATAAACATATGTAAATAAAGAAACGACAGATTTGCAGTCAAGTAGTCAATTTTGGGAACTCTATGTAAGTGTGGTTCAAATAAAGCTCCGAGATATTTTGGTGCTACAATTAACATTTAGAAATCTACAACTGGGATATAATTTACTCCAAGCAAATACTCTCGCACGCAAACTCACCCCTACTGTGGCTGGTGGCATAACTGCTCAGATCTAAGTTGTATAGAGGGAAGTCGACATTTGTGGACAACTTAGTCTTGTAGCGTTCACTTGGCGAAAATCGCTTGAGATATGTGCAAATCAAATTAAGGATTCAAATAATTATGTAAGCATAAGTAGAACCAACCAACACAAGTAAACCAAATGTAAGGATACGAATGACTAGAATCTTGGGAAATTTCTGCAGACTGAAGCTCTTTGTGCATTTTCGCCTTGTCTTACACTTGGAGCATGTCTGCAAACGGCCATAATGAAGCCAACAACTTCAATTAATTCTTAGAATGAAACACATTTTCCTCAATTTGCAATGCTCTGCTAACCGGTTTTTCGTCTCCATCCAGAATTTCCTCCTTTGTGAACAGATCAAGGCATTGGCGGAGCTGCACCTTTGAATCTGTCGACTGCGTGCACAATGATTCATATTATTCACATTACGATTGTTCGTCTTTTTTATGTACATATACAAAGTGAAATGCATTCACTGCGATTTTTAACAGACCTTGGGAATTGGCAGAGACAAGTCCCAGAAAGGATCAAAAGTGACAGAGCTGTAGCCGCAAAACGTGCATTGCAAGGTACTCTTTAGTTGACCAACAAAGAGGTCTATAAACAATGAGCAGCATTGATCACAATTCAATAATATTAAATTTAAAATGCTGCAGCATTATTCCGATGCACGCACCGACAACTCTGCTATCGTCATGCCGTATGTACCTACGCCAACTTTCTGCTGCTTTTTGGCTGTCACTGCAAAAAGACAATTTGTAAGCCATCTGTTAGCATACGGACAGAATCATTAAAAACTTTCATTTGAATAATTACCTAAGATTATCATCGATATCACTGTTTAGGCTAACAGGCTTGCACGTCACTCGATTAATATCTTCATGGAGACCTTGCAGAAGATATCGCAAGAATTCCTGAGCATCTTGTTGACTGCAAAGAATCGTAAGCAGATTTTTTATTATCAGAAAACAATACAAACTCACACAATAAACCAAATGAGATACATTTTGCAAAAACAAAAACAAAAATTAAAACTTTTACAAGTTGAATTCAATGGTATACTTTTGCATGTTTAAAAAGTTGATAAACAGTTAAATCTGTTGTTTAAAGTTATACATGCACATATCTTAGCCAAATATAATTTTCTAGTTAAATTAATGCAATCACTTCATGTACAAGTGTACTCAAAGGTATGTAATTATAATTTCACATGACAATTAGGAATAAATGCAGACAGTGCATTTCCATACAAGATGCCACACTACTTCTATCTTTTGGACATGTACACGCCACAGTTGCTGACAAATAATAAAATACAATTATACCTATATCCCATGAACCTTGGGGCAAACTTCTGAACTTGATTTTTGAACGCATGTGGGCTGATGGCATTCGCATCAGGTTCCGCTTGCCACATACTTTGTAGAAGCCCGACAAATGCTTTTCATGGAAATATGGCAGTAAACAAACCAATTACACAATTCCATATATCATTGCATCATGCTTATTTCTCTTCGTCTTTTAAGTGGATTACCTTTAATGAGTGCACCTTTCATGGCGCTCGAGGTAATATTTGTGTCAGACATGTAACTTTCCTTTAAGCAATATTCCAGTAGTGGCCGTGAGTGGCTTAAACACTGTAGCACCGAGTTCATGAAGCACTAGAAACAGCAAAACAATGTTATCACCATCATTAACTCTATTCACGCAATCATTTCTTGCTTACAGTGTTGCCCAAGTTCCTGAGACCAACAACTCCACCTTTCTCTGTGTTCACACCATTGAAGCATCGTGAAGTGTTGTGAGGTGTACCAGGACTGCTGCCAATACTTGTGTCCTGTCAAATCAAATAAAGTCGTATTTATTATCACGTATATTTTTTAATGAATAACGTAGAATCTATTATATATTAATAAATAATTTGCGAACTAAGTACAATCTTGAATTAGGGTGTCACGGTTGATATTTAGCCTTGCTGGATAGCATTTGCTTCTCTGTCCAAATTAATTGCAATCCTGTATTACACACGTAACAAAAAGAAAATGTAAGATAACGCGGTATGCGAGAAGTAGGATGGGAGTGATAAACATGCATATAAATTTACACGGTGTATTCCACCTGTAATGGGTTTTTTTTTAATGAAACATCCCTTGAAGGACAACACAAATAGCTACACTGTAAGTGGAAAACTGGAAAATCGCCAGAATCAGTGGGGTATTCCAGAGAGCATGCCATCATAAAATAAGAAATGACCTTCAGCATTTAAATGGAGCATAATTGGCATAAACAAACAAGCAACGTAGTTAGTTGAGTGTAAGCTTTTAAATGGTCTTTAAAGCCAGAATGCATTTTATTGGTACAGAGCAAGGCAATTAATTGATCACAAAATAAGTATACATAATAATATTGAGCGATTTTCATCCAAGACAAAATTAAACTAGATACAAATGTTACATGTTTGCTGCATGGTATTTGCACAACTTAGATGCATGTCCATCAACACCATTCACTCGATCTTTAAATTTGTAAGGAAAACGCAGGTTGACATTGGCGTCAAGTACCCTGAGAGCCAGTTTTGTGATGAAGAAACAATGGCCGCATTCAATCTTGGCATCATCGTTACATTTTTGAAATTTGGCAACATAGATATTACATATACAGGGTGAGGCACAAGTCCTTTGCCCCCCCTGATCCAACAACAACTTTTACTTTTTCGCATATATTAAAGATCTGAATATGCGGTGACAGTGGGCGTTTTCGGCAATTCATACTGTCTGTCCGGGTTACCAGAGTGTGTGACGTCAGGTCTGATCCCGTCTCTGAGCATGTCTGGCAACCAATTTATCTGATTTGCCGTCCACAAATTTCTGTATTCAATAATTCAAAATGGCGGTTTACGCGTCATGCAGTTGTGATGTCATATTGCGACTCTTCATACTGGACCGATCATTCCATGGTGACCGCCATCTTGTCTGAGGAGCCTGGGGAAAATTTGTCTCTGACACGGCAGCCAGAGAAAATGACGTCACTCCTCAGATATTTGATTTGCCGAACAAAAAACCTGTTTTGATCTCCGAGGCCCACATGGATTGCCGAACAACTTTTCTGGCCAAAGCTCATCTGGCGACCCAGACAGACAGGTATGAATTGCCGAAAACGCCCAGTAAGTCAGTGGTGCTCTACCCAGTGGTGCCGAAATATTTGACCTTTGCAAATTCCTTCAAGATTATCCGAAACCTAACTTTTTGAATATAATAACTGGATCAAAAGTTCCAATTAGTACGTTGAAGAGGACATTTCAATTAGTACCACAGAGTAACTTTTAAGTGAAATGGAGCAGAGAAGCGGCTATAAATTTATTGGTTTTTGCAATTTCACACGAGACGTGTATTGCAGGGAAGATGACCAAGAACCCATTAGTACTAAGTACATGATTGTTGCTATCGGTCATCTTTCCTGCAATACACGTCACATGTGAAATTGCCGTGGTTGTTCCCATCGGTCATCTTGTCTGCAATACAAGTCTGGTGTGAAATTGCCAAAACTGATAACCCCCTTCATTGTGCTAATTTGAATTTTTGCTCCAGCTATTGCATTCAAAAAGTTAGGTTTCGGATAACCTTGAAAGAATTTGCAAAGGTCAAATATTTCGGCACTATTGGGTAGGGCACCCCTGACTTACTGTCACCGCATATTCAGATCTTTAATTTTTGCGATAATGTAAAAGTTTTTTTTTGGAGGGGGGGGGGGCAAAGGACTTTTGCTTCACCCTGTATACTACATACATGCAAAATCAAAACTTATTTAGTATTCTAAAATCAGTCTATCATCATTTATGGACTATATGAGCAATTTACAAGTTAATTTCTTAGCACTTTATATGAGAAAAATGACGTTGACAATTTTTACACATTATGCAAAATACTTCGGCATTATTACTGTATTAATTTCTTTCCACCACGTATGCACTCATTGGAACCAATCTTGTTGAAAATTTTGCATTTTGTTGTCTGAACAATAAAGCACATTTATTTCTTAAGCTCAAACTTGTATAACAATATATCATTTGAAGTGCGAACGTAACTCATTTCCCCATAAACTGTATTGTAGCCTTTATTCTAATTACCCTTATGCGATTTTCCACTAGGCGAGGTTTTTCAAAAATAAAATACAAGTTTTCTGCACACGGATAACGTGTACATAGAAGCTAAGCAACAACTGTGTGTGATTATTAGTATATATAAAATCATGGTAACAGTATGCATAATATTATTTGCAAACAACCTCCTTGAAAGTTAATGCGGTGTTGGCACCAAATTAGGCCTACATATTTTCCCAGAAAATCCCCTTTTGGCACTGTATAATAGAAGACAACAATGAAGAATGAGGATGCTATATACCCAATTATGGTGGCAGACAATATCACGCAACGTCTGTTGTGTCCGCCCCTACACAGAAACACCTTTCATTTCCATCATCTCAAGGTCTCAGCTGCAATCCAAGCACAACCATGCAAAAAACCAACACAAGTCCCTCCTCCATGCAACCCAATCGTGAATTCAAGTGCATTCACGTGTGACCATGGCTTATGAAAAAGCATCCCTTAACATATCGATTCTGATGTCATAGCTAGAGAGGGTCAAGGTTAATTTTAGTCCCTTATAAGCTACAGCATCGATTTATACCAGATGAAGGTCTTTGTGTACACAACACATTTTCTTGCACAAAAAAAGACAAAAGATCACTGTGCAAAATGTAAAATTGGTATCTTGGAATCGCAGGAACGCCATAACTCCATTCCACCTTTGAATATACCTACACTAAGTCTATGGCGATGCATGCTGTATAATCATCGCCTATAGTATCAATCACAATGGTTTGCAGTCATTATGGCGACTTGTAGGCCTACCATAAAATGACAATGCTTTTGATACTATGCAGGCCTTACCTACCATTTCCTTTAAATTGTTTCATTGATATCGTGGCCCAGTGACAATAGAAAAAATATCCTTTATTAGGCTTTGTACTTTGTACACGTTTATTGGCACACAAGAGCATGGCCATGATATTCAAGCTCAAGTTGAAGTAGTGAGTGTGTTTAGCAACAAGGGAATTCGCAAGTGAAGAGCAAACTTATTAGGTCAACAATGTAATTAATTTACGGTTCTTGTAGACAGACGCAAGTTTAAAATCCTCGTTATATAATTCATACATATCGTCATAAACCCTACACTTAACATAAATGTTGTGATTATTATCGCAAAGCCTCATCAGGGAATTGTTTCAATGATATTTAGAAATTTCATAATGTCAGTTTAATTTAGCAATAATTATTATGGAACAAAACAGTATGGAAAATTACCTAAGTACACGGGGGGGGGGGGGATATTCCCAGTAAGGCCATTCTTATGTTTTCAGTTTTCGGAAAATTCTTGTAGCACATAAATGGACCAACTTGAAACGAACTAGAACAGTCAAATCTCAAACTCTAATTGAGATCATTTTGGAATGTGGCAAGGAGAATGTCAATGTTTCCAGAAATTTTCCAATTAAAATGCCTCAACCCAATGATTAAAAACGTACATGAAATTTAGACATATGGTATACAAATTCACTACAGATCAATGAAACATACATTTATATAACACTTTTTTTAAAATAAAATGCCTATTACCTTACTGTATTTCCCATATGGTACTATGAGGTTAAGGATGTGCCTAGGTACTACCTTGATATCTCGAATTTTAGATAATTAGAATTTTTCTTCACCCCCTTCTCGTTTCTAGTTATCGAGGTTCGACTGTATTTATAATGGCCATTTCTGAAAGTAATTAATTTATTTATCTCACTATCAGCGAGCAAATGGCAAACTATGCAGGTGAGTCTGCCTTCTGGACAATATCCTTGATTGGTAAGCCCCATGTATAAAATTTTCCACAAACTATTTTTGTATAACAATTAACGACGTGTATAGAGTTTTCAACGGAGTGGAAGTCTATCCTTGACTTTCCAAAACACTTGAGCTTGTAATTACCATATGACAAGATGCTTTGAAGGAAAAAGTTTGAAGAAATAGTGCGACATTACTAACCCGCTCTCTCTTTCTTTAGTTTAAATAGTTTACAAAATAGGTCCACTAAATTATATTGACTTGCATGTACAGGTTACTTAAAAATAACACGCTCGTAAACAACTAAACTTGAAAGTCATCTTTATAAATCTAAATATTTCCCCTATCACTTCATCGTGCAGGATGGTTTGGTACCATGTTGTACACGGCTAATTAATTATTACATAATTATAATGAACCTGTGATTAATTCTACGACACAATTTCAAGGTGAACTGGCGCGCATTTTGAAAGTACCCTGATTTTTACCACAATCGAATTACGTAATTTCACAAAATCAATTCTAGATTATGTACGGAATACTGACATGAAATTTTAGTGAACTTAACAGTGAAACCTGCGTGAACACTGTACAGCATTTCTTTACTTCGACAGGAAATAATATAGGGCCTGAAACATTTATTTAAAATTTTGCACACTGAGAATTCCTCGTTTTTGAGAGAAAATGGCTACACCAAAATTTATTCAAGCTTTTCAACCCTTCTCACAAAATTCTTTCCGTTTGACTAGTTTCGGTCTATTCGACCATCATCAGAAGTGCTAAAAACACAATAGGAAGAAAAAGGTTTGACAACAATCCCAAAAATTTTTTTTGATAAAAATACAATAAAAGTACTTACAAAAGAATATACTGAAGCAGAGCGATCTCTTACATGCTAGTATATTCAGTCAATTAAAACTAACACCAAGTAGTTGCCTGCAACTACTCACCACTCAGTGTGACACGAAGCCTACAGTGACTAATGACCACTAAACCGAAAACCTTTCACCTATTTCGGAAAATTCAAATTATACATATCCGGGTGGATGATGGTCGAATAGACCGAAACTAGTCAAACGGAAAGAATTTTGTGAGAAGGGTTGAAAAGCTTGAATAAATTTTGATGTTATCCTCACACCCACAAGATGGACAAAAAATGGCTACACCTTCAAACAAAAGCTTGCTGGCAAAATACGGTTGGGGTTTTTCAGATATGTTATTGAGACTCAGTTTGACCGCGCAGAAAGAAGCAAGCTGTAAATTTAAACAGCTCGGCACTATCCTTTTTTGTGATATTACTTTCTAAAGACGGCGTCATTTTCGTAGGTGCCCTTACAAATTTAGTCAACGCCTGAAATAGAACGAAGTTTAAGCAGTGCATATATGGGAAGGAATTTCATTTGAACTATGTATGTATGTACTTCTTGGTTTGGTGCTGTATCGGCTAAATACTGTAGGTGTAAGTATACACAGAGTGAAGGTTTAATGTTCCAGGCAAAACTTTTATCTGACATTTGGATGTGCCAGTAAAATTTATAGATCTACGGTGGATTGTCGCTTTCATATGCCGCCAGGCAAGTCATTTAAACCGGCAAAGTGTCTATTATTGTACCCTTCCATTGCAACACCTAACATACAGTATGTACGAATACTCATGCAGGGTAAACATTGCAGCTGTCGGGGGAAAGGGAGGAAACAGAAAAGAAAACAGAATATTTATATTTTTTAGAACTAAAACAAATTTTACATTCCCTGCCCATAAAACAATGCACATTATATACCATTGCGCGCATGTAACACAGTGTAGGAAATAAAAAGCGGCTCGAAACGGTTATCCACTTAGGGATTTCCTGGACATAAGAATATGTGCTTTTAAAAAAGAAAGTTGGTTTACCGGTAGGAGCTGGATAAGTTCGGTTATAAACTGGATACTCATGAGCAATTCATTGGGTGATATAAAGGTATGAGAATGCAAGTTGTTGTAGGAAGCCAACAACTCGGCTCACCTCAAAGTGGGAACTTCATTACTAATATAATTGCATTATTCTACAAAGTACAATGAACTGTTTACTATGATGAATTTTTGTATTCACAAACATTTTTATGACAACGATACTAAGGATATCAATAATGACAGCAATTACAAAAGCAATAATACGGCCAAAGTTTTCCTTTAATTAATCAAAATTGAAAGTTCCGCCATTATGAATCAATTTGTTATTCACGCATCATTAAAATATAATGAAAAAAGCTGGTATATTATTCATACAAATATTTCTATATACGTATATTCCAGTTCTGACAAATTGTACTGCATAAAATCGTGAAAATCAATTTCAATATTAGAACATTTACTAGTTCCGTTCAAAAGAATTTTAATTGTTCAGGAGTTAATTATAGGGATTATTTATTTTAAAACTATTAAAAAAAGTAGAATCTGTAAAACCCTGGTTTTTAGTCTAAGGTACCTCGTCTACAAACCACCAGTTTGAAATCTATTTAAAAAATGGTAGATACTTCGAGTATGGCCTTTAGGATAATATTATCGTCCTAGGATACTGTAGGCATGTGGTTCAAACAAAACGGAAATGCACTCACACTGCCATATCCAGATGTGGATGAAGAGTATCTCGATGAAGTAGATCCCGTGGATGAGACCGGTGATCGGCTTCCACGAGCGTTATCGTTGTCGTTCTCGTAGTCTTCCACATTGCCAGCATCCCTATCATCCCCACTCTGCAGTAAGTTTCGGTTGATGTCCAGATGAGACCGGGATCTTGATCTGGTACTGACCGGGTTCTCGTCTAACGCCAGGGTGCTTGAACGCGAAGACGTAGAGGAGAACGACGAAGAGGACAACGACGACAGCCTTGAAGGGACATCCGAGTCTCTTCTCCTTCCCACCACACCTAAAGCCCCCAACGACTCACTGGACACCACTGACACCCTGCGAGCGGACGTCGGCGGTAACCGAGTCAGAGCAGCCGGTTCGCCAAGTCGCCTGAACTTGGTCAGAACCGGCGATTGCTGATCATACAGTGCATCGATAGCTTTCCTTGATCCTGAAGCTCTTATGGACGTTGTCCTGGATGCTGCTGTGAAACTCAATGAAGTGGATGATGCAATCTCCAGAAGGGCCAATCGTTCCCTCAGTTCCAGGTTATCCCCTCTCTTAGGAGGCGAACAACCTATTGAAGATGATGTAGCATGGTGTCGTGAGATCCTGGCAGATGCCAAGGAAGAAGATGCTGACCGGTCAAGACTAACTGATCGTAGGTGAGTAGCACGGGAACAAGAGGTTGTCGAAGTGGACAGTGACGATGGAGTAATTGTGCAGCGTGACATCGTCATCGGTGTGCTGCGGTGCAGGTAGGGCGATGATGCCCTACTGGACACGGGCATCGTTTTCTTATTAGATTCTGTACTCAACACAACCGAAAACCTCCACCTCTTTCTGCTTCCAAGCTCAGCTTCTTCGTAGAATTTCTTATCTTCGCCTTCGATTTCGGCAGCATCAGCATTTCGGCATCTGCAACAGAAGCAACAACACCAGCCGAGATCAACTTTAGTGAGTCTTGGTTTTGCACAAACTGCGCGTCACACAGCCCGACTTGGCACTACTTGGCAACACAGTCTGATCACGTGATCATTTTCTGCACACCACCCTATTGCTTTTTTGCACACATTAAATATGTGGGCGTCTTTTAAAGCAGCATTTAAAGACAACAGCTCTAATATAGGAAGAAGCTACCATGCAACTGCAAAGCGATTCGTTTAGTGCAACTGAAATAGAACAATATTAAAAGTAAATGACATTTCAGCATGTATATTATAAACTACTGCCCTTTATGGATTTGTTTTTCGTAGCAGTAATTCGTTCGGAAAAACTTTCCATGCAGTCAGCGTTCCGAAAGATGACCGCCATGTCAGCGAGAAAGTTCATTCCACAGTTCTGGGAAAAAGAGGGTTTCTCCACAAATGATACAAGCAATTTAGACATTTTCCCCGTTGTACACTTCAGAAGGGGGAGGGGGTAAGCAATTAGTCTTTCTATGTTTTTCTTTGGAAAATACCAGCTGGATTACACTAGCTGAAATTTTGGAAATGTAACGGCAAAATCGAAAATTTCACTGTTTCTTCACTTTGCCACCAATTTAGAATTCATTTCCAGAATTGTGTTCAGATTACCGAGACCTACGTATATTGTGAGCCTACAAGATTTCGTAACACCCCTGAAACTTTAGTTTTATGCAGGTTAAGGCATTTGACTTCCACACCTAACTGAATTACTTCACACATTAGGCATACTAAGACAGTAATTCCATTAGGAGGCCCGTCTAGTGCCAATAATTGTTAAGTTTTATGGCACTTTATGTGTAGCCCCGAAACTTCATAAAATCTGTGAGTTGGACTATTCACCTATTACAAAAACTGGCAGCAACGTTTGACCTAGAAGGTGTGATCAAAGGTCGTAGAAGGTCGTAGATTATGTCTGTAATAAGATATCCCCCTGGTATGTCACATACATGTCATCATTTTTTTATCTGTCACTTAATTTCTTTTACAGTTATTAACCAGGAGTTTATTCCAATATAACAGCGTACATCAGTCATTCATCAAGCCATTATAACAATTACCAAGGGCAATGTTTGCATAGCTAACATTGTTGAAAAAGAGTCTGATATATGTACAATTCATATGTACGTTTTGGCACAAGAGCCCTTCCATTTCCGGACACGACATGCATACGTAATGGCAATAAGATTTATTAAAACTACGGTAATATAAATTACAAGAAAATATTATGGAAATTAATAGAAAGATATTAAATGAGTGCCATGCAGATATACTGTATTCATCCTGTCGGAAACATTATGGCTTTAAGTGCATATAGTTCAAGCAAAATTTCCAAAAATATAATTTCAAGTTTTATTTAACACAAAAATTGAACTAAATTTTTTTACATGTACATTATAAAATTTAATCTCTTCATCTGAATATTTTTTTCAATTAAATTTAAATGTATAATTAGACGACAGTGTACTACATTCATTTCAGTTTCAGCAAGACATGCGTCATAACTAAAGTTTCCTAAGCTGTTGCCAAAAGCAATGGCGTATAGAAATTAACAGGAAGTTTATATCAGCAATTTTGTAAAGCTAATCACAGTTGTTATGTCTTCAATGAGCAGTATTTTGTGAAAAAATGGCTCCCTTCCAGTCTAGTGTTGCCAGTTTTCTGCCACATCAGTGTATTCATATGCTAATTAGCTAAATTTCCCAGAGAAGACACTATTTAAATGCAAATCGACATCAGATGAACTAGTTCAGTATTTTTCGTTGCTCTGCCACAAAATTCCAGAGCAACAAACTCGAACACTTTTAAGAATCCGTTCTACAAATAACTCAGACAGAAACATGCAAACAAGATGTTCTCATTTCGTGTTTGTTTACACATGACACTCTACAGGAATTTCATCTAACCGTAAACAGAATTTCTTCTACTTCAACAATTTGTAATTGGTAAATTGCAAATTATCGCATATAAATTCAATGAATTTTGTAAACGGATAAAACTGCAGTTGGGAAGTATTAAATTATGCAAAGAAAATTATTTTTAAAAACTATAAATTATTCTGCTATCAGTCTAGAAACTGTAAGTGCTATGCAATATCATTGTTTCTGCTACCAAGGTTAAGTTAAAAGATCTATGTCAAATAAAATAACAAAGAAATTATGCTATTTTTAACATAATCTATGCAAAAGAAATAAAGAAGAGCCTTCAATTTATATCGATACAGCTTGCCTAGTTGTCTTATCAAGCAAGTAATAGACGTACATTAATGAATTGCAAAATATAGCGTGCTTATCAGTTATCACCCATACATAACCTACAATACACATGCAATATAAAACTGATAACAATTATATAACCCAAGATTGATGTATAAAAACGTTATCAATATTATTGAGCGTACTATTTACTTACAGTTTTCTTTAAATATTGCATATTTCTTGAGTGAAATTTTACAAATTTTCATTTGCCGTCGTTCGCATTGAATGAAATTTAAAGTTGTGCAGCAAAACGTGAAAAGTTTGGTTGCACAACAGCGTGAAATTATCTCCCATTCTCCGGAGATAAAAAGCAAACGAGATTTGTCAACTATAGAAAGACAGGAAAATGTTTTATTTACCGTCACCTGCTATGCGTTCCAAGTGCACACGATGAGCAAGTAGTTCATCTTGTAACAGAAAACGTCGAGTCAACAAGTCCGAAATAAAACGGATCGCGAACTTTCAAGAGAAACGAGGCCATCTTGCTCCATCGTTGTGCACCATCCACAAAAATGGGAACGTCCATACCATATACGAGTACATATACTACAAATTTCCGCCTATAATCCCCAAAGGATTAAGTGAAGATTATCAATGAAAGCAGCTGCCATCCTTTCGTGTATTATGTAGCACTGCATCCTCACTGAACAGAGATTACATAATTCTTGCAACCACTTCACTTACTCCGACCAGGGGACGTTCATTAATTACATCTCGCTATTTTCTCATTTCCAGAAAAGTGGTTTGTTAATCGACCTAACAATATGATGATTTCGTCATCATACCCTACCGAAGGGTTATTAAAAAAAATATTTTAACCAAAAATGGCAAAGTAGTGGTTATCATTTTCAATACCACTCATAAATAATGCTGATACAATTTAAGTGCAGACCACCAATTACTTGAACAAATATGATTTTGCAATTTAAAGTATAAAACGATGGACATCTCACTGAAACTTAAATCATACACAACTATGGGCAAAAAATACCGCAAATATCCAATCTATAGTACCAAAAATCCCCTCTACCAATCGGGATACTGTTCTTCTGACCCCAGAAAATTACATCTATTATTTTCACAATTAGTTATTTTGTCCTACTTGACTGTGATCTACTTTATTTAAAAAAAAACAATGATTTTGAAATTAATAATATAAGCATACAGACTTGTGTCCACATTGTAGACAAACAGAGCTCAGAGTACTGACATTGAATATTGGAATTGACAAATTATTTATACATACAACATTTAATTATATTCGCGACAATCCTTGATTTAATATGTTCACTTAAATATTTGTTAAAACCAAGTGTAAATTATAAATTGCAGGACAACAGCTTATATTTTACATGCAAATGCATTATTAATTATTATTCAACAAAATCGATTCTTTACACAGTAATGCGTCCTAGTTGGCCCATTTGTTTTCGAAATGGGTTTCATCTGCCATTGTAGCACATTTTTACAAATTCCTAATTTTTAACTCTTTGTTTTTCTTCATATTCTTTATGCAGTATACACCCCCAGCTCCCGGTATCTGTGCGCCGTCTAGTGGGCAATATTACAACCATTTTTGTTGCCTAAATCAATATCATCATTCAAATTAATAATATCGTCGAATATTTTGGTTCAATTTGATTTATTTGTAATTATTTTTTTCCAAAAATTCATGTTTATATCACACATTAATATTTTAATACAAAATAAGTTGAAATATTTTCTTTTAATTTCTGACTTCTGACGTCAAAAGGCGGCTAAATGGCACCAACAAAATGGCCTCCACCTTATTTGCATCAAGCTTGAGAACATAATAAGAGAAATATATAAAAATGACACCTTGGAATTGGAATAATTCACACGTTTATAAACCAATATTTTAACCCCCACATAATTCCAAAGCTGCGGCCAATTTGCTTATTACATTAATATAAACTTATTATTTAGCGATCAGCAAGAAAAGAACATTCTAATATAAGATGTTGCGTGGGAATATTGGCTTCTTTTTCAAGTTTAACTAAGAGAGCGTTTTCGTTTACTTAAAAGAAAATGAAAAAACACGGACCGGTGGAATGCGGTCCCAAAATAATCGCGCCATCAGCGAGCTATACCTGGCTATAAAAAACGCAAATATCAACATTGAAATAAAATTGCCCAGTCATCCGTCCATCACCTCAACGCTACTTCACTATATAACGGCTGAATATCAAATATTAATAGCACACCGTGATGAAACTAGACCGGAATCAAATGGGACAACGCACGTTGCACCACACAAAACGTAACCTGCGTTTGAGGCTATATTTGTATCACACGTTTTGCCCGTACAAATAGGAAATATATTTCATCGCAAACTTTACCTTTGTATTTTAGACGGCGAAGAGGCAAAGCGACCCCCGTTTGGGCTTCGCTTTCGCTACAGCTTGGCTGCACGATGTTTGTGTGCGCGAGGACAAACTGCTTCCGATGTCGGCCTTCGGCACTGACACAATCGGTTCTGCCAATGACGTCATAGCCGAAAATACATTGCGTCGATTCTCCGCCGGTGCGCATGCGCGCATTCATTTCTCTTCGCTCACGCATGCGGATCGGATCTGACTTTGAGGATCCTTTCCAAGGGTACGAAACAATGAACTCTTAAAATTGGAAAAATCAAGGCTGTTTCCACACAGAACTTTCTTTCACCCGTTATATAATGGATCATTCCACCCCAAAATAATCGACACGTTCTTCGGTACTGCTCATCTGAATCCAAATGTGATCTTACAAAAAAGATATTTACATTTGCGAAACTGCCACAATTGCAAAATCCAGTATAAAATAAGTTGGACCACTCTTGGTTAGACAACCTGGTACTATAGTACCTTTTTACCTTTACGATGCTAGGTTACTACATTTTTTTAAAGACAATGCAATGCATTAAACACACTAGCACTACTTTTCTGCCGATTACGTAACGCATTTATGAAATCCGTTAACTGAAGCGTTTTATTTTTGCCTTGCCAAAAATGGGTGGGCCTCCCATAGGGTCCCATGCTATCAACCATGGGTGAATTTGATCATTGTGCTTGTCATTCCATGGCCCTTTGCAGATCATTACTACGTCAATTTTCTACTAGTACTATAAAAAATCGATGGCCTTATAACCCCGTTATTTTAAAACGATAACGACACAGTTATATAAGTGAAACAAACATCTGCTAAATTAATGCGTAACTTGCGAATGAAGTGAAATTGACCCACCCAAAGTTTGACCCAGACAATATATACAGCAACCTTGTCCCAATAAAGTGTCCTACTATTAAATAAAACATTATTGCCTATGCCAATTGCAGATATTGCTCTGTGTGAAATGTTACATCTGCAATAAATATTCTAGTGCCAACTGATGTCATATTATTAATATTCCACCCAAATAGGTGACGAAATTGCCACACTCGCATTTTTATAACCTTGACTAGTACAGCTACAGGGTCAAATATAAAATTCACGCTAAATCTTGCTCATTCAAAAGAAATACAGCAAACAATTTAAAGTATTACCCAACACAGTAATAATAACAACGTAAATAAATGCACTGTCTAGGCTTACGTCATCATTTTTTTTTACTCTGTCATAAACTAGGCCCGGATATGTCATCAACAAAATTTCATTTATTTTACAAGGAAAATACCCAAAAAATGCCAATACGAATTTCGGGCTTTTTTAATTACTAAATGTATTGAGGAAATGAAATACAAATAAGCATCTATAATTTATTTCTTGCTATATATAGTATTCCAAACATAATTATAATTTCCTTAGTTTTAAAATTGCTGTAATAGGCGGAAAATGCATATTATCGACGTAGTAGTAATACAGTGATATTTACGAGATTTTCTACAAAACAATTAGGGCGAAGCGGAGAGGATGTTTAAAATGGTAATAAGTTTTCTCAGCAGTGTTTTAAAAAATTATGAAAATCGATATTTATTTAGCAAATTCCAGTAATAAATTCGTTTAGTAACCTAGAGCCTATAATTACAATTTAGAATCCAGAAAAGCTGAATGCAAATAAGTACGTATTACACGTCCCCATTTTACAGCTAAATATAAATTTACCTCAACATAATAAATAAAATGACGTCAAACCAATGGAATTATTTTGGATACAGACGAAAATAGTGAACTGAAGTCAGGTCGCTATTTCTAGTGGCACATTTCTAGTTTGCATTTCACAACAATCGATCAATTTATACCTGCCATAAGTTGTTGGCAAATTTCAATATATTGTAGTAGCCTATGCATTATACAAAGATCCGTTTTAATCACGGCATTGTCTAATCATTTAGATTAATTAGTGAGTGCACGACATTTAATTTGGAAACATCTTGTGAACAAACCATAAAAAGATTTTGAATGACTATATATCTATGCTGCCCATTTCCAAATATATTTCGCTTGACCTTAAAATTATAATAAAATATAATTGTACTGTTCTGCTTTTTTTTACAAAACCTGGCTGTTATTGCCAGATTTTCAATAAATTCAGAATTGTTTTGTTTGCTTCGCAATAGTGTATGAACACTTACACAGTTAACATAAATAATACGGTATTTCAAATTTGTTGCACATCCCAGTTGGAAAATTCCGCCACACGTCATATCGATGAACCATCATGTAGCAATTCATGTTGGCAATGGGGTTATGCGAAGAATAACCACAATTTTGAAGATTTATTATAAAACACACATTATAAATCCTCCTTGTGGTCATAATCCAAATTACTTGGCGTGGTGACATTGAATTCAGCAGTATAGGCTTAGCTATGAGATGCACATGGTTTTTATATTAGATAATATTTTATTTTTTCCGGGTTGTGATACAGATCTGGCGCATAGAAGAGATATGCTTCGAGATCCGAAGAACCTTATACAGTGTTTTTGTATTGAGCAGTTTCACAGAACTTGTAGTAGTTATCCTTGTACGTCCTCTAACAATTAATGGACGTTCACGAACATTGATTGGTCCCTCTAGGGCATTTGCGACTGTACTGTCCACTCACGTGGTGCTATACCACTTTTCAAGTCCTTGTATAGGCACCTAGTTCCAACACTTTTTTTCCACACCCCAAGTTACACAGGGCGAAACACACTGTAACTTCAGAATGCATTCTCAGATATCTCCATTTGTGCAGATTGGCTGTTAAAAATGATCAGTCTGTAACACTGATGGCATGTGACAATATCACGGTAAGACGACTCACATGTACCAGTGTTCACTGGATGGAAATCGAGCAATGCCGTAGTTCCTTCGTTTTATCAACATCCTTGGTCTTGTCTCCTCTTCGGGAGACGCTTCATTGGATGTACTTGAATCAGTGGCATGGTAAATCAAATCTGGAACTGAAATGCACAGTGGTACCTTAACTGGCTGGAATGCCTTGCTAACAAAATGAAATATTGAGTACGATATTGGACAGTGAATGATACAAGCTATAGTCTTTTTGGTATGGTATTGCATGTTAAACATCCACATTTACATCGACCTAAGTAGCCTGTTAGTACACCACATCCAATAATCACCAATTTAACGTTATTGGTCGTGATTGCTGATCAGTGAGAAAGTAATAGTTTGCTCCTATACTGGGTGTTCACTAAACATGCGACCGAAAGTCCTGGGGTTATTCCCTGGACTATTCTAAGCTTATTTTTTTCTGTGATTATTTCCGAAAATCCGCTTTGTTTCGAAGATAGAGGGTCAACCAAATTTCCAGCAAGGACAAAATTTTATTCACACAAATTACATGAAACAGTATCTTAATCTACAAGAACTGTTTGAAATGACTACCTCCAGCTAAGAGGCAAGAATCCAACCTTCTCTTCATTGACTGCCGAACTCGTTCGAAAACACCAGGGTTCTCCATTATTGCGTCTTCCGCGTTTTCCACTTGCATAATGTAAACTACCGACTTCATGTGGCCCCAATGGAAATAATCCAGGAGGTTTAAGTCCGGGGATCGAGCAGGCCATAAGTGAGGTCCACCTTAGCCAATCCAGCGATCTCCGTACGTTGCTGTTAAGAACTCACGAGCAACCACACTTAAATGCGCTGGTGCGCCGTCGTGCACAAACCACATTGCAATTCTAGTTGCCAATGGTACATCCTCCAGTAACTGAGGTAGTGTATGTCGTAAAAAGTTGCGGAAATCATCACAGGGAATAACCCCAGGACTTTTCGGCCATATGTTTAGTGGACACCCTGTATATCAAACGTTTTATGTAATGTTTCAATAAAATAAGTTTGTTCATGTTGAATGAGTACCAAACTATAGTTGGACAGCAGTATGCAAGACTACGGTTATGTATTCAAGGGTAAACAGGTGAATAGGAGCAGTTTGTGCGAGAACTAGATATGAAGGGATTAATACTACCATCACCTCTGCACCGGTCGTGCAAATGACCAATGGATTCTGTGCAGTAGCCCAGACCTTGATCTGTAGTGTCCGAGTCACTCAGCACGCTATCATACTCTATGGATCTACGCCGAGACATCGGTAGACGGTAAACAGCTTCTGTGGTTTTGCCTGCATGTTCCTCACCTCCGTCAGGGGCCTCCCGACAGAGGACATCTTTGTCTTTCGAGCGACGATGTGGTAACGTTGTCCGATCTGTGCGACACAAATACAAGTTCTCAATTCTGTGGTTAATACGACAATTCATTGAGATAATTTCAATGCATTTAAAGAGGGGTGCACTGCAAAATAACTTTGAAATATACAGGAATATATGCAGGCAATAGCAAACATCATTAAAGATTATGCATATATTACCTGCATATACCATGAGTGGGGAAGGTGTCGATCTACGAGCATGGAAGTAAGTGTCCATCTTAGGATCTACATTTTCTTCATTCTGATCTGTAATATGGCACCGAAATTCATGAAGTTGAACATCTTTTGGATTGATCCTTTGTTCCGGAAATGTTACAGCAGTCGCATAAGGACAGATATCATCACGATAAGCTGGAAATAAAAAAATATTAAAACCTGATATGTTTATTGAAACTCTTGCATTGGCACAACCATTAAGCTGTTCCAAGCTGCCGGAGTAGTTGCGGCAATTTGTTTGTTGTTGTTGCTGATGGAAGCCCCTGGGTTTGTCTCTGGAAGGCGTTGTCACAGTTACTCCATGATGTGGATGGAGAGGGCACTTCTCTGACGCGGTTTTTACCCTCCCCACCCGATGGTCAACCTCAACTTTACATATTCTGGTAAATGCCAGACACATAGGGAACTTTGGAATGTAGAAAACAGCACTTACAACTCTCTATGCTACGGTTCTGTTGCTTCTTGCGCCACATAAGCAGGCAAAAAACACCAGCTGCTGCACCTATAAAGACCACTATTGATGCAAGGATGGGTGCGATCCATTTGATGTCCAGATAAAAAGGGCCATCATTGTCGCCATTTGCAGGTTCTACTCCAAAAACCTTTGGTGGAGGCAGAACTATATTCAAAAAAGGAAAACCATGCTTACACTAGGAACGCAAGCATAGGACATACGTGCCGCTTCTATGATTACCCCATAAGTTCATGGACAATGTTTCCATAATTTACAAGTGTTCACATAGCACGTGTTATATTTCAGCAATTAAACTACCAATATAGTCTTTTGGAAGCGGTCATATTTCTGCAAATAATTTCCTCATCCAATGAAAACTTCAGAATTCACTATTATGATTGTAGAAAAATCATTGCGGCATACCAGCAAATATTTTAGTCTTTAAAAAATTGCATACCAGTTATATTATTTACCCTACATTAGTCGACGCTTTGCCCTGGTGTATCGTTTAAATGTCAATTATCCGGCCAACATGCTATATACATATTGCAACAAACATTTAACACATTGACCTGCCTGCCTTCTACATTCGTTTTATACAAGGCTTTTCTATAAATAAAAAGGTGCTGGAACTCTCTTTTGAAATCAGATTTGAATGTGACACACAATCAGCCCCATGCACCGTTTTAATTATTTTTCCGCCGCCCTGCTACACTCGACAGGACAATTCAAGTCCATGTGGACAAGACATAAAAATTTCAAAGTTGTTATTAAAAATTTATATATCCGTGGGAAAAAAGGGTTTCAGGACGCCGTTTTGGCGCGTTCCATGACAAAAAAGTGATGGTTTTATACACGTTTAACGGAACGACAAATATTTATACATATTGTATAGTATTATAAAACAATCAATTTACCTCCTTCGGAAGTGAGCGTCGCAAACTCGTATCGTGCTACTGTTGATCCGGCGTCATTATGAGCAACAACATGTAAGATGTAATATGTACCAGATTGCAAACCAGAAATTTGAAGGAAACGTTCAGATGGTCTGGCATTATTAGATACGAGAATCCAATCACCAGATGATCCACGAGGACTGTATTGCACCACAAGGTAAAGGATTGGGCAACCTTCATCTGGCCAATCATCTAATAGCAGAGTTGCAAACGAGGAATTTGTTCTGAGCACACTTTCTGCCAACGGCACCTTTGGAGCTAAAAGCAAAAATACAGGGAGAAAATTTGTTTTCAAAATATTGTCTGACGCAAAACGACACGAATATGACAAATGCAATAAGATTTTACGGTGTAAGATACTGACCAGCTCCCTTTGTGGATATTGTAACTATATGTCCAGGTTCTCCAGTTCCCACACTATTACTGGCAGCTGCATACAGCTGATATCTACTGCCACAGGTCAGGTTCTGCAGTATGTAACCATTAACTTCTCCTGGAAGTTGAACCTCTTCCCATTCGCCAAACTCTCGCTTGTAACTTAACGAATAGCCTGCATAGTCACTTAGGTTAATCACAATGACGATGAAGGTCACGCTGAGGTAAATTTCCAGGTAATACCAGCCACTTTACTTCCACCGTCGTTACCAGCTACCAACTGCAACGATAATGATGTGTGGGTAGCTTCTTTTACAACAATCTTAGGAGCCTCTGGAGGTGCTGTGTAAAAGATTTCGATTAATAGACAGAAATCCCATATACACCATTAATTAATAAGCCGATCGATTGAATCTTACCGAATACAACCACATGGTAGCTGATCACATCCTTGCCATAAATATTGTCCACGTGACAAGTATAGTTGCCACTATCTTCACGGCGAATGTCATTAATATGTAACACTCCATTTGATTGTATCTCGTATCTTGCACTGCTTTCTAAGGAGTTCTTTCTGGAAATATTTCAAGCAAACTATAAAATACTATATTCCTATATTCAGTCTGGGTTGGGCGGTTAAAGACAATAACTTTCTTGTATAAAATAGCAATATCCCAACAAGAAAAACTAGGTTATAAATTAACATTTATCTTGAAAGTTTTTTTGGGGAAAAATACATTTTATACTTGCAAAGTTAGCATTGTTATTGTGAAATTATGGCCTTTTTCCCACTCATCTCAAACATTCCATAACGAATTACTGAAATTTCCAATATCTCCTTGGAGCAGGAATTCCCACACTTCTGCAAGGTAACTTTATATCTCTTCTCCATGGTGTGAATATCTGATCGGAGAATGAAGCAATTCTAGCTGCCACTAACGACATTACATTATATTAATATTACCTATAGCATTTTAATTGATTGAGATATGCAACATACCAGAAGACTTGGGAGCTTGGGCCACCACCTTTGTGCTCTCTCCTTCACCAACTTCAGTAGTAGCTGTGACCCAAAATTCATGGACACGATTATCTCGAAGTCCTCTTGCTTCGTAGGCCAATTCCCCTTCAGTTAGAACCACATGTTTCTTGACATGTTGCTGCTCCACAGAAACATCCTGGATGTGATTGTGTAATACTCCATAATACGAAATAAAACAATTACCTCTCCAACTGGACGCATATAAACAGTGTATCGCACCAGAACGCCATTCTTACGAGAAGGTGGCTTCCAAGTAATCAATACTCCATCAGACGATAAAGCTAGTGCTTTAATGTCAGCTGGAGCTGCAGGGACTGAAACATAGTACACTCGAATTGGCTTTCACCACAAACTAAATGACATCGTAATCATTAACATAAAACACACACTGGATAATCTCAAAGAAATCAGCAGATGTCCCGTGATAATATGTCTTTGCACTATTCTTCTAACACCATATAAATTTACTAAATTGCACACAATTAAAATTTAAATATCGAGGTAAAATGCATGTACCATCTTGAAGTGTCCTGCAGTGAATAGGTTCAGACGCAGCTCCATCTCCAGCTCTTGTGAATGCGAGCACTTGGATACTGTAATTGCGAAACTTTTCTAGCCCATCCAATCCAGCTCGGAGTCCTGTGATTGTAACCTCCAAAGGGCGCAAATACTGCGCCACTAAAAAGTAGCATGAAATATATATACATATATTAGAAAATTGCCATTACATTCTTAACACACAATTTAAAAATGCTGTAATCAAATTTGAAATGTTTTTGGAACCTGTGGGAATGAAGTTTTTTTTACATAATTCGATTAAGTCAGTTTACAGTATATTTATTACATCGTATTTAAAAACACGTACAGGAAGCCCACTTACTAACAATTTTAATTGCATATTGTGCAATCCCGATTAGCAGCGGAAGTGATCGTCCCCAAAACATTGGAAATTTAGAATTTACTTAAAGTTTAAGACTTTTAATACACAGACCTGGAACATCGTTGAGTGAAACATACAGTACTTTGTAGCCATGTACAACACCATTATGAGATGATGGTATTGGGGGCTCCCATGTCACCGACAAGCTTTGCGAAGACATTGCCGTGCACTGAACAGCCATGGGAGGTTTGTCTGGAACTACAACCAAATACATTTACCACTGATGAAAATACCTTTGGGTAATGTGTTTATTTTCATCCATACAGACCATCTTCGAAAGTATGAGCCACAATCTCATCTGAGTACGGCCCACTTCCCATACTATTGAATGCCTGAACCACAACACCGTACTTGGAGTATTTGCGTAATTCCTTTAGTGTTGTCTGATCGCTAACTTCCACACTTCGAAACTGGTAAGGCTCACTGGATTCGTACAATCTGTATCCTACATAGTAGCCGGTAAGTGATCCGTGCCAGTGATCTCTTTTCGGGGGCTTCCATGTGACAAGTAGAGACCGTGATCCCGTGGGCTTAACTTGCACTGATATTGGAGGTCCACCAGGAGCTGAAATGACATGTTTAATGCATACAATTGATAATGGATGCAAATTTCCTGCTAAAACTCGCCTTCCTCGTTAAGGGTGATCCTAATGCTGTCACTCGGTAGACTGTCACCGACCTCGTTCACAGCAATCACTCTGAAGTGGTATGTTGATCCAGGTACCAAGTCCATGATACTCCCTGCAGTGTCACCCCCACCAACACTCACAGCCTCTTTGTCCCATTCGCCTACATATTACATCATGTAAGCATATTCTACACTGAGCCAGAGTATTAAAGTGCAACGACGTGTATGAGGAAAAAAGTTTGTGATCATACGCCGGTTGTCAATGTAACATAGATTGAAAGGTGGAGAGTGAAATTCTAGTTTGCCAAAATAAAGAAGTTTTCAGCAACATTTGTCTTTTATATTTACCGTATGGTATAATTGAAATAAACAGCAGCTCACATAGAAAATTACCAAAAGTTCCTGTAAGGTTTCTGCCAAAAAATAATTTGATATGTAAAATTGCTAGTTAAATACTATTGTAATATTATAGGAAACAAATGTGAAATAATGGATTGGAATTAGCTGGTTATAAGGGGAAAATCATTAAAAGATGTCACAGAAGCTATCAAAGTCCGTTGGTAAATTTATGAAATAGTTTTTATTTTAATTTTTAACTTTGAAGTGCATAAACAAGTTCATAACAAGTTAGTTGAATGTATACAGGGTGTAACAAAATTATGTGTACAGACTTACAGGGCTTACTACATGCTTGAAAACAAGACAAAGTTCCTATGAACCCATGTCCCCAAACGCTTAGATTTTTAAGTAGCACCTACAAAATGTGACATCCATAATTCATGCTCCCCACATGTTTATTAGCAACACATACGAGTCCTTAATAAATGATCAATGGAAAGATGTGGGGAGCATGAGCTATGGATGTCACATTTTATGTAGGTGCTACTTAAAAATCTAAGCGTTTGGGGACATAGGTTTATAGGAATTTTATGTCTTGTTTTCATGCATGTAGTAAGCCCTGTAAATTTGTACACATAATCTTGTTACACCCTGTATTTAAAACGGATATTATTTCACGCTGTTAAGAAATCAGTGGGTTTTAGACAAAACTTTCATATCAATTCTCTTATAAACTCGTCCTCCCTGTCGTACTTCGTCATATGAATAGGCTAATATATGTATGTGAATCGTATTCCTTAGTTCAACGTGTAAAACTGGTGCATTTCCATTGATTATGTAATGACCAAAACAATATTGTGCTGGTAATAATGTAATCAACCTTATTCAGATAAATTTGCAAATGTTGCTCAGTGGAAGTGCAAAACACAATAAAATTCAAATGGCTGATGCATTGTTTACTATTGCATTCCTAATTTAATACTTAGTTATTTTCAAAAAGACTGCTCAAAGATCATAGTGCAGCTGGCATTACCCAAATATGATACCCCAGAATTAACTAAAAATGATATGCATCACAAAATGAATTTTAATTATTCTGTTTTTCAGAGGATAGCGTAAATTCACTGGCTCTATTTGCTGTTCATAAAATTTCATAGTTTTGCAAAAATTTCCTAATTTTGGAGCATCATCATTGAGCATATGTAGTACTTACAAACGCATGCCACAATACAAAAGAATCAACTTTGTCCAATAGGCTGTTATTCAATGAAGTTTGAGTAGTTTTCGGTCTTGCAGAAAACTTATTTCATTGCAGCTATACACACTTACTCACTTTACTGCAAGAATACTTTTTTTTGAGGGGGAATAGTAAGCTATAGACGTTTAAATGCATTCAAAGACGATTCTTTTCCACATCATCTGCAACTTCTGAATTAAACCCCTAGGTACAATGACTTTTATTTCCGGTAAAAGATTTCACCTGGGCAACCGTTTCCATTCAATGTTTAGAAGGAGTATTTCTTATTTTTGTTGCAAAAACACGACAGTCTGTCAAGGCTTTGCACTTCAAACCTTTGCTGGGAAATGGAGTATAAAGCCTCAACCAACTATTGTCATGGAAACCCGCATTCAGCATCTCTTTTGAGGCAGATCGCGGTCGGAATTTGAAATTCTCTTGCCTTTTAAACAAGGGTGTGACCGAAAACTCAGTAAAAGGCTATGTGCAAAACTGCATGGCTAGAAAATAAAATGACGGCAACGTGATTGATGATCAACTTTCCACGCGGAAAGATAATCTCAGCCGTGAGATGACTTCTCATCTGGCCATGCCAAAATAAGAGTATATAAAAAAAGCATCTTCGCAAATTACAAATTTAAGTAGAAAAAAGGAATATGACTCAAAGTTTCAGTAAACCAACCGACTATAAAACATTGATAAGGACGATGCATATTTTCGCGTACATCAGCGATATCCCCTTTCTTCGGTGAGAATATTTAGGAAAACTCATTTTTCTTCTCCAAGATGTCAGCTAACGGTGACAACGGAAAATTGAGGCAGAAACAGGATCCATCGGAGCAGACGTTTCCCATTTCGTATACCAGTTCTTCCCAATTTATATTGGGGTCAACATTTGCAAAAACTTACTGCTGTCTGTCATTTTTCTTGCCTGAAGACATTTTTTATAGACCGAGATATAAAAGTGCCTAGATGAATTAACTTCAAGCGTTTAATCGTGTACGTATTTTCTCTCTTAATATGATTTTTAAAATACATCTCTTAAATGAACTGACGCGCTTGTTATTTTATTAGTTGTGAATTTGTACAGCATGTGTCACTTCATTCCTTTTAAAGTTCCACTGGAACATACATTTAAATTACTACAAGATTAAATTGTTCATCAAAATAAAATTGTTACGGCCAAACATAATTCCGATTAATTTAGCGTAATAAAGAAACTTTAAAGTAGGCACTGTATATGCTTACGTCAAGATATAATAGAAATATAATATGCGGATTGAATTAAGGAAATAAAAATTTTCTTTTATGAGCAACTTAATGAATAATCGAAATATATTCATCCGTTTTTGAAATTTTATACTGCTAAAATCATTCATCTTTAGCTTTAATATAGGTTCTATACACATCGCTCAAATATACGACATTTGGTACGTGAAATCATTAATATATACCTTATTATATTGAGATAGTTTCCTGTTTAATTACTTGTAAAGCAGATGATGCATTGCATTATTTGCTTAATTCCTGACACGGGATAAATCCCAACTTTGATTAGTTGAACACAAACGTGATTCAGTCTCAAATAAAGCATATCATTAGGTTATATATATAATGCGCAGAAATAAATGCAATTTATTTAGCAAAGCGCACAATAATCACAATGTCAACATGTCTTAATATTTGTGATTTACGTACATGAAACGTAAATCTAAATGTTTGTCGACAATGGCTCGTACAACTATTTAACTACAAGGACATCCTGGCAAATTTTGATAAGTTCAATATTTTATGGCCTATGTTTATTTTTTAAGGGACCACATAAAGATCTGCAAATGTCAAAGACGATGATGTCAGAATAAGATGCTGTTAGTGACCAAACAGGTTTGGTGTCCTTGCCACCGTCTTCTACCCTTTATCTTATTTCCTCGATCCTATATTTGACATAAGTTGGTATGTACGAGGCATGTTCAAAAAATAAAGTCCGCATAATTACAACAAATTGGGAAAAGCTTTAATAGAAAAAAATTACATGGGCATATACCCCATATACAGGGTGTTTCACAATTCAGGGGACAAACTGACAGGATATATTCCCTGCATGAAAACAAGACATAAAGTTCCTATAAACCCATGTCCCTAAACGCTTAGGTTTTTAAGTAGTACCTACATATAATGTGACATCCGTAATTCATGCTCCCACAACTTTCCATTGATCATTCATTATGCGTTTCGCCTTGAAAAGTGCATCAATATGAACGGCGATTATTCCACAAATTGAGAAATACATGGGGGTAAATTTTTTTAATGAAGTTTTCTCCCAATTTGCTATAATTATGCGGACCTTATTTTTTGAACATGCCTCGTACATACTTCACATCCCAAGTAATAAAAACATTTACATATAAATAAATTCAAAGTATGCCTATAGAATATAAATTATTCTTACATTTCCAGGATAATCCTGTGAAATCTATACACTTAAGTTCGTTCATAAGTTAGTTAAGTATATGGTCCTATACACTATACTCTACCTAACTTATCTGCAACAATTGTGTTGGGGATGTGAATAGGCGGTCTTTGTATAAAAATTCAACTTGACTACACTTGCCCCTTCCCACTCTCATCAATCGTCGTCAATTGGTTCCTCAACAAAGTTCACCCGACCTCAATACGTATTTAATCTGGGCATATTAGAACAAATTTCCGCCCCATTTATTACATTTTATTCATTTATAAACTTTACAAACACGTATTTTTTAATATTGTCTATTAATTATTAGTCAACATGATTTCTAAATGATCACTCACCAATAATATTACTTGAAAGCAGACTCTATTCGCTTACCTAATCACATAAAATTCTCGATAAGATGGATGAAAAAGTTATTCGGCACATGGCTACAAAGAAAGAATAAAATCTTAAACTTATTCAAGAAGTCTAATTTTCATTTTTTTTTATAAATACGGTATAAATGAGGGGTGGATATATCCTTGTACATTGTTTGCTTTTAATGGGAGCACATATACTAAAATATAAGAAAAATTAAAAATATGCGAATATGAATGGCCTCAGGTTGAATATATTATCGACAAAGAGAAAACATTCTCCTTTTTATGTTGATCATGCTCTTTTTTCAATTTATTTCATATCTACTGCACCGCGAGGCATTATGTAGGCTACCTATTACCACAAAATCAACAAATAATGGTTTGCAAAAAACGATTTTCCCATACGTTCAATCGAGGAGTCAACAAATTCCCAACTATTCATCATAACCTTCTGCGTGACAATTTTGAACGAGGGAGAATCTGCACAAATCCTCGTGTTGGAATATTACCCATATGTGAAGATTAAGTTAGGAGAACATCTAGAAAACCCGGTACTGAATTTTTCTCACCAATTCAGTAAACGGTCCGAAACGAAATTGGTCTTACTGGCAGGAATGCTGAAGGCACCATCCAAAGGTCGGGATCAGAATTTAGCCTGACAGACCAGTTATAATTATGCAATCAAAGTCTTCATCTACCAAAATAGCAACATTTACTGACCAAAATACCCCTTGGGACGTTCCCTCAATTTCACATGACAGCTAGGCACATAGCTGAGATAGTATCCGAGGATGAGTAGTTCATATTTATCTCTTCTAAATAATGACTTCTTCGGTCCACTGCGGCCAAAATAAAAAAAGTGCTGGGGAAACCAATTTTAGTGGTTTATCATTGCAAGTCATTGCTCAAGACATAGAAGTCGATAATATTTCAGCAGCGAATTACTGATAAGTTGTAACATCTACGAAAATGATTTCTTCTCTAGGCATTACAGGGGAGACAGTTATAACAGGCCTACATCACTAACTATTCAACATTTTACTAGCTTTCCTGGTGGATTTCTTGGGTAGATATCAGATGACAGTGAATTTAACATGATATACGCACACTCGCGAAGACTATGCATTTGACTTCTTTTTTTAGTTCAAGATTCAAACACCGCACTTCCCGACTGATTCCCCATGGGAAATTATATTCTTGAAAATTCAATTTTCCTATAGAATGGGAATTAGTGGGAGAATGATACGTTGTGGGGAATACAAATTCGTATCACAAAGTTTTTTTTGGTACCTTACGAAGCAGTATAGAATACTGCTAACTTTCATTTACAGAACAATTTATAATTCACATAGTTCCTCGTTAACTTTCGACCATTCCAGTTTGAAACTACGTGAGCAGTGACATTACGAACATTTCCACAGGGTGTATGGGGATATACTTTGCGTTCAAATATGCATTAGTCTGATGCACACGAATCAATTCTTAATCGCACCGATATATAATTATTTACTGGTCTAAATGAGAATAACACTTTTTACATTCCATAAAATAAATGACATTGGAGGAAAATATTAGTATGAGATACTGAAACACCCTCACGAGTTTAACA